>CM023452.1:42332789-42447015 GCA_013339765.2 Haemaphysalis longicornis | reverse complement strand
TCGCGAGCTCTCCGCACCGGCCAAGCTCCCCGAGGAGAGCACTAACCTCGCAGCTCACATGACCCGGGCGCTGATTGGCTCGTTGAGTTTGGTGCAAAGCGCCCTGCCGCAAAAATGGGTCCAAGACCTATCCTTGCGCGGCAGAGGAATCTTGCCGCGAAAGGACGCTTTTGCGGCGCGCGTTTTCGCGCGCGCGGCGCCGCAACTGAGGATGTACCTATTGCAACCGTGACACAGTTGCACTTGCGAGTCGTCTGACCAATGGCACGCACAGAAGCCGACGCCCCGCATTGCCTGTGGTGCGTCACATCCGGGTGGTCTCTGCTTTCAGCCAATCAGAGCTCGTTCGAAATGGGCACTTTGATGAAACGGGCATGAAATAAGCGAAACTGAGTTCTGACCCTTTAGTTTTTGTGCTGTGACTGTAAGCGCCCTTACGTTGTTTCCAGGTTCGGACGACAGCGGTGAAGGTTGCATTGACCTGGATCATCATTCGGGCTATCGCCACCCTGACGTACGTTTACCCGAGCATTGTATAAGAGTTCTTCTTCATCGTAAGGCGGTGTTGCCTATTCTTATTCGTAGAAGTAATAATCGGATAACGACTAGAGAGCTGTTTTACAGCGAAGCTGTGTATGGCTGCCCCGGCAAATTTTCTGCGTCAGTGCGTGCACACCGTCGCGTGGACAAGGAAACCGTGAGAGCGTCTATCGCTCGTTCGTTTTAAAGTGATGGGGTTGCAGAGAGGGGGACACGGGGAAAGAGTAAGGGTGCGTGGCATTGCAAAATGTGCGCGTTCAGTGCGCGAAAAACGAGTTATCCCTCACAAACTTCGGCTTCGCTCCGCACTTTTGCGTCCACTGCTCAGTTAACAGCGCATCCGTGCCGGCGGTGCCAAACAGCGACTCTGTGTAGCGTGTGGTGCGTTTGCAGATGAGGTAGTTGCTGCTACGGGCCAGGCTCATCGACCGACGCACGATCAGTCTTGGCAGCTTCCCGCTACAGTCACGCCCATTATTTCTATAGTCTATAGCTTCGTCATTACAGAACAACACATAACAGCTTCGCTGGTCGTCCTTCTTCACAGCGTGGAAGGTTAGATAGATTTTTTAAATGTTAATTATGAATCCTACATCCACCACATACGTTGCATGAAGGGGTGGAGAGTTACGAGTATCTCAACGGCTACTTCAAGGGACACTGAAGTGAATTTGTCGAGCTTCAGTTTTGTTTGCATTGCATAGACTGGCTCAAATAAACACACTTCTAATCATTTATCCCCTCGATAAAGCAGTATTTATTTTATAAAACCTCAAAGATAAAAAATACCAAGCGATATTTGCGGCGGCCGCTACAACAGCAGTGACACGCAGTCGAGTTGGGATGTGATTGGACGGTGTTCAACATGGTAGTTTAAATCAATTCCCGTTTCGTGCGACATGCTTGACATCCGACGCTATCGCTGGCTGGGCAATTTTGATATCTTTTTGCAATCGGCATGCCGCACTTCTGCCACCGTGTGGGTCAGAAAGCATGCCAGCACGCTTAGAGTCGTAACATTCAATAGCCCAGGCACACGCATGCCCTCCGCGTCATCGGAGGCACTGAAACTGCGAGGCACTTTGCCCCCAACTTTCGAGCTCGTCTGCTCCGTAAGAGGCGTGTTCGCACCAGGCCTAAAGTCGGCTGATTCGGCAGTGTCTGCAAGCTGTCAATTCTTATGTCAACACCACGCCAACGAGAAGTAGCCAGCGCGTAACCAGTTTGTACGCAGTCTCCCAACTCGCTTATAGGGCAGTGAAGGTTGCGGAGCAATATGGTGAATGCAGTATGGAAAACATTACCTAAACAGAAAGCAATCAACTTTAAAAAATGGCTGCGGCTTAGCTAAGCCACGGCAGGCTAGAGCGGCGGCGTGCGCGCGTTGGTACGGCCTTGGCAAGGGGCCTAGTTCCTGCCTGCGGCCGCTGCAAGGAGCCGGCGCTGCGAGCCCACTCCGCTGATGCGCGCGTCTCCCACTCCGCGGGCAAGCTATGCGCCGCTGCTGCTCTTGTTTTCTTTTTCTTTTTCGCTACAATCCCGGCTACGGACCTAAGGAAAAGAGGGCGAAGGAGGGCGTGGTAAGAAGCAACCGGCGAAGACAACTCCATGCTCATCAGCGAATAATGACTTGCGATGATGATAATAATAACAATAATAATAATAATAATAATAATAACATAATCAACACAGCGCGCGCCGCAGCTCTAGCCCGGCCGTGGCTAAGCTTACCCTATATATGCAAAGCGAAAGCTTGGCTTATCCTGGTTAAGCCTTTGTTTCACTTGGTAAACTTTTGATATAGTTCTAATTATTTTACTATTCGTCCAACGCCTACTGTTGTCTACGGTTGTGGTCCTGCTTCCGGCGTTTTCCGTACCGAACGGCTCGCCTTTCCTTAGCCTCCGATGCTAGCTTCACGCTCTTGGCGTTCCGGACCCTCTCCAGGATAGAGTTTCATACTCATGCTCTCCAGTACAGCAGCTCGGCGGGCGATATCCACAGGGTGGTCAGACGCCGCTTCACGACGACAGCTCCCGCGCAACGCTCAGAAAAGACGCGTTCTGGCCTCGCTATCATCCACTCATCCATGGCCAAGCTCGCGTGCGCCCGGCGAGTCACGTGGTCAGGCGGTGACCCAGGTGCGGGGAGCGCATGAGCCAATCCGGCAGCGGTGACGGCCAGCGAACGCGGCCGTCTTGGGGGTTCCGCCTAACTAGTCACGTGACGCAGTACCAAGGATACGACACAGTTGCGGTCAAATGAAGGTCAAATTTTCCGCGACGGCGAAACCGCTGAACGGGATTTGTAAAGCGTTGCACTTTGCTTTTAAAAAGACGTGACACGGGGGATGCGAACCTTCTCAATGCGACACACTACATCCAGTGCTCTAAACCACTTGCCAAAAGCACGTATGTACCTGGGGGAAACATAGAGTATATATCGTATAGGCTGTTTAATTATTTTTTTTAATTTTGATATTCTCAGCTTGAATTAAGCGTCGCCCAAATCTGCCCGAATAGCTTGTCACGGTCGACTGCGTCCCTCGGGCAGGAAAAGCGAATGCAAATGTGTGGTAATACTGCTTGACCGCTGTACTACTTCCCCCGCGCAAACAAAGTGCTTCCCGTACCTTGGTTGCACGCTAAGAGTCGCGGTTGATTTTATTTCCTTATTACCTATATTAGCTTCGCTGACCTTCAATTAGCCCTACATTTTCTACTGGCGTACCAGTCTCACGGACATATGCAATTACAGCTTCAGCGAAGCCAAGTGAGCGAAAAGTCGCATGTGCGCTTGCGTTGGGGTATATTATCTTCATACTGTACTAAGCTTCATACGGTCTACAAACTAACAGAATAAATCCACATTCTTCTGGGCACAAATCTTGTTGTGGCTAAGTATTGACTGAGCGGACGAATTGCGACGATCCGCTGGCGGTCGGCCCACTGACTTTAGGAGGTTGGCGAGCCACTTAGTAGTGCAGCCAAGCCAAGCCTGCTCGAGTAGGCTTCGTATGAAACGTCACAGGAAATCGGTAAGGAAAGTATATAGGGGAGGACAGCACTTTTAAATTGATTTTTATAGTAAATAAAGTTGCACAGACACCCCCCGTGTGGTGAAAATGGGGGGCCTATTGCTTGTATTCACTGGCGAGGCGCGCATGGAGGCAACCGTGTGAGTGCGCCGTCAGTGGTTACGTCGGGCTCTGCGGGATGGCGGTACTTGTCCGTGCTAAGCACATGCACGTTACAAACTCTACCTCACCGAACGCGAAGTATTGCTTCGAGTCCAATGTGAGCTGTGCCATTAATAACATCTCTGTTGATCCCACCGTTGAGAATCGGGTTAAAACGGAGCAGACGACGCACGCCGGTGCTTTTTTTTCTTCTTCGGCGTGCGGGTGCAGTGGCCCAAGCCGCGCCATGTCTGTGGCGCATCGGCCATGTCTGGCTGTTTCCAGTGCTGCCAAGCGAAGAAATTGACAGCTAAGCTTTTCAACGAATACCACCTATAGGGGCTCCAGACTTCTTTGTGAAAGTATTCCCCCATTGTTTACAAATCAGTTCAGTGTCCTTTTAAAGTCCAGCCCTATTGCTGCTGTTTTACCGGAGGCCGTTATTTCGATATGCAGCAGAATCTCGATAAACGGAAATCGCTTAAATGGAACTGTAGCCTGTAAAGTTGGTTGGTTTTGTATTCAGATAACGTAAAAAAACTTTCAGTTATCCGAACTCAAATTTCCGCGTCACCGTGTAAACAGAACCGAAATGGAACTTCTTGTCAGACCCATTGCGTGCTGAAGATCCTATCCTGAATATGCAGTTGCAAGGACTAAAACAAAACAAAAATTCATGCATTTTTTAGTTCACAGTGACTAATTGTTGCCAAATAAACTCTGTGAATGCTGTGCCTAAATCTCCTGTGGTTTTCTTGTTGTCTGAAAAACTATCTGCTACGTTCACCTTGTAGTGCTTAGATTTCCATGAAATGGTATTAAGAGTGCGTACACACATAAAAGCACGCCTCTCGCAGTAAACAGTACTCTTGTTAAATGGAACTAATTTTTTCGGTTCCTTGAAGTTCCGTTTATCAACAGTCCGCAGTATCCGAAAGTGACATTTGCCGTGTTCAGCAAATAAATTCCGAAATGTAAATATTTGTTCACTTGTAACAGCCGTGTTTTAAACTTGGCGGAGCAAAAGAAAACCTTGTTGAGCAGTTCTTTGACGGTATGTGTGCGCGCTGCAGTTTTAGACCAATAAGCAAGCTAGCCCGCGTCGCTCTGACGCGCAACCTGTGATTTCCCTTCGCAGTTCTCGCCCAAAACAAAAGCTACCAGTGCAGCTGTCCGGGTTCTCGGTGATGTGAGTATACTTTGACTTGCAGAGTTCTGACCATTTTGCCTGTATATGTTTTGCGCAGCTTCTGCAAATAAATCTCCGCAGGCGCGTCGCTGCCAACAAGGCGTTGTACGGATTTGAAACACACACGCCCATGTTTAATGTACCGGCCAGTGTGTTGCGACGGTAATTGGAACACTTTAAAAATTTTTCCAGAGCGAACCGCCGCTCTGTTCGCGCTCAAACTTCACGCGAAGGTCGCATTTTGTGGTCTATTTTGTTTGACACCGGGAACAACGACGGTACTTACCTGTTTATCCTGAAAATAAATAATAACGATTTTCGCCTATGAGAAAATGGCGGCTGATTTGGACGTGCGAGCCCGAAAACCGGGTTTTCTGATCGTCAGTTAGTTCATTTATAGGTGCATTTTCTGATCGTCTGCTGCACCATTTGGCTCCGTACGTGAATCCCGAAACATGCGTTTCACTCTGCAGGTGGTTCCGTCGTTCCAACATCAACTTGCGCTGGCTCGCACATCCAAATCAGCCGCCATTTTTCCATAGGCGAAAATCGTTTATTTATTTTCAGACAACAGGTAAGTACAGGTAAGTACCATCGTTGCTCCCGGTATCAAGCAAAATAGACCACAAATTGCGACCTTCGTGGCAAGTTTGAGCGCGAACAAAGCGGCGGTTTGCTCAGGAAAAAAATTTTAAAGTGTTCCATTATCGTCGCGACACATGTATGGAATGGGGGAGACTGGATGCTGTATGCTGGGGGAGACTGGAGAATGCTGCCGCCAAACACCACCAGTGAGACAAAGCACCAGTGTTGAACGCGGAAAGCACTACGCCATCATCGTTATTAAAACTAAAACAAGGATAGGGGCTGCGATCTTTGCATTCACTCGGGACTAGAGAAAAATTGTGTGAAATCCATGCACGTGGTTCCACAGTGCCTACGACAGCAACATTCACGAAAGGTCGCGTTGAAAGTGATAATTCCTGCCTTGCTGTAAAACAGTTGAGAATGGTAAAGCACTTGTAGTAATGCATTATGTGCAAAACTGGATGCATCAATTGCTTCAGTGGAGGTAAATACACGTATAACCGAATGCAAGACATGCCCGTCCGACGCGTATTCAAAGCACCAATTAAGCCCTCAGCTTTGGAAACTGCAAAGGAATAATTGGCCAAAAAGTTCATGCCGTTTTGTTTGCTCGCTTGTCTAAAACAAGGAGTTTTTTTCAGGAATAACTAAAAAAAAATCTTCGATATTCGTTTAAAAACATCCATACATCACTAGTAACATGCAAATGATGTGGCGCTGAGATGTTTTTTCCACTTCGTAACAACTAAAACGGATGACATGGTTGGGACAAGCGTGGAGTTGTTCGGGAGGGAGTTCAACAAGTTCCTAATGAGAAACTGGGTATTTTACGTTATGCTGTGACCCTACTTTACCGAAAGTTATAGTCTGCTAAGACCTGCTGTGCAAATCATAAAAATGCAATGAAGAAGCGTTCGGACTGAGGCCTTTCCAAAGCTGTGGCTAATACACTGTGGAGCTGTAGAAACACACTGTTGTGTATTTGGGGTGCTTGCCACCGGAAATATTGTTGGGAAATGTTTGTTGGGACATTTGTTTTCCTACCAGGGGCAAGGCGACTGATGCGGGCCAGCCTGCTGACGACGCCAGCTCGAACCTTGGCCACGGAGATTTAGCACGCCTTAGCGCTTACGGCTCTGGCGACGATTTCAACCCTGGAAACGTTAAGTCCATCTCAGATTCTCCCATCGTGTCTGGAGACACAGAGGTCGGGCTTGTTCACCCTCATAAGGACCAGCCCAGGCGGAGGCGCAACGACGGATCATTCAATTCCCCTGTCCCCAGTAGCCCCCAGATACGTCCGGACCCACCGGTACGAGAATGTGGAACTCCGAAAGCCACTGCCACCAACCTTCCCGCCTACCAGCCTGCCCAGATACGACGCTCTACCCGTACCAAGAAACCTGTGGAGCGCTATGGATACTAACGGAATCCATTGCCACCGCTGCATGTACGCCTCCAGACTGCTCGCGCTCGGCTTTTTGCGCTCTCTCTCTATCCGCTTACATTTCTTTATTTTATCGACTTTCAAGGATCTTTATTTTGACTCGCCGGTTATAAATTTTATTAATTTATAAATTGTAGGTCGGACAATAAATTTCGTCTTTTGCCCTTGCCATTTGCTTGCTTCGCTCACTTCCAGAGGATGCGAAACAAGAAAAAAATCAAAGCCCCTTTCTCGAGAGAAAGATGGTTAAGGTGCAAAGCTTTCTCCAATGCAACATGAGTCAAAGACCAAGCCAAAAATCCAAACTCCTTTGACCTTGTCAGAATGACGCCATTGAATAGACATCGACTTCATAACGCGAGGGACGCAGGTTTTAGTATTTCGACCAGGGGATGCCTTTTATGTCTTGAGGCACTTGACGTGCCTTTGTGGAAACCCTTGTGTAAGTTAGCTTTTCTGCGGTGCGTTTCGTGTGTAATGATTTGGATTTGCATTGAATTTGGCCTCTGAAGACACCCTTTTTCGACCACAGAAAGCTTCGCGTTTCACCATGCTTCCCTTCATCCACGATCATCATCATCGTCAGAGCAAGTTGGCTTTTCTGCAGTGCATTTTGGCGCTACCAGTGAGGGAAAGAAAGCTTCACTCTAAAAGGACTTTAATGATCCCGTAGTCGTCAAAGTCGTTCTTCTTCCACCTATTGAGCTACGAGCAGTGCTACACCGTCATATTATCTCTCAACAAACGGCCTCGAGCTGACGCAACAGGAGTGGCAGATGTTGCACTTGCTGCGGTAACAAGGCACCCATGGCAACCATATAGGAAAATAAGTTTTCATCTGGTGATGATACAACATACACATTACAGCCTTCTTTTAACTTGATTTCAACACTTGTATAAGTCATGCTGGGGAACTTTCGGCGGGTTGTGTTGTTTTTCTTTTCTTTTTTTTTTTTTTTTTTTTGTGCCAGAGCAGGGTACAAACAGCATTGACAGGGAATCAGGTCATCACTCTTTCGTTGCAATCAGATTGGGGCCGAGACTTGCGTCACTTCTTTAATGCCCCAACTAAGGCTTGCGAGAGCAATTATTCTTCACCAGAGCCCTGTCACTAGTAGTCTAACTGCAATGCCACCCGTCCTGGCGACTTGAATCAAGTCTTTGCGTGAACTTGCATGCGCAACACAAATAACCATTATCTCTTGCTGATGCGGGTCAACGCGAGCCCGACGCGCTCCATGGTTACACAATGGGGGTTGTCAATTACCAGCCTCGAACTCATCGTGGACTCCCCAGGAACAAGTTCAAAAATCTCTTTTACATACATTTCTACGGAGTGGAGAATTGTCTAAATACCCACAGACTATGTACACTGAGTAAAGCTGAAAAACAACGCTAAAGACAGGACAAAAAAGGGAATACTAGATTTGATTATAGGGTTTAACACGCCGACGCCTCGCAGGCGATGAGGCGCGCCGTACTGGAGGGCTCCGGATCAGTTTTGACCACCTGGGGATCTTTGGCGTGCGCCGAAATCTCGTACACACGGCAGTGTTTTTGCTTTTCGCCTCCATCAGAAAAGCGGCCGCCGCGGCTGGGAATCGAACCCGTGACCTCATGCTCAGCAGCACAACCCCTTAGCCACTGAGCCACTGAGCCACCGCAACGGGTGGGAATGCTACACACATGCAGCGCTAGTCCTCCTTTTGTCCTGCATTTAGCGCTGTTTTTCTCTTTAACCATTAGGTATGAACTGGCCCGTGTTACCCACCCCTTTTACAGCACAGTGAGTCCAAGACTTAAACAGAAAATGGGCATGCGACGCTCTAGCTATTTTTCCACACTCAACTTATGACGTACTATGGGCATCTCCTTGCGATAGGCTGAGACTAAGAAAATCTAATGCAAATTAAGCAGGGATCATAATGTTGCAGAGCGAGCTATTTGCGCTGCAATTTTGTGCACATTCTTTTTAGCAGTAAGAATGGTGGGGTGAACAATGAAAGCTGCCGACTAACATTTAAACGTAGAAGGCCCCGTACGTACAGCGCGCATTGCACTGGCTGAAGCTGCACAGCCAACGGGTGCGTTGGGCTCGCCTGACACGACACTGGCCGACTGACATAAGCAACATCGCTACTTTCGTGAACCTGTTTAACGAGCACACCAAATGTTTCACGAATGATTACAATCAACTGCAGCCACAGCAAGCCACATACAAATCCGGTCAGAAACAGATCAACTGCGAACAACAGCCCTCAAGCGGCATTGTCCTGCCGTCTACGAAGGTAACAAGGCAAGACAAAAGACTATTTTGCCATTTGCTGCAGCCATAGTCAACATACTAACGTTCGTTCTAGGCACAGTCCCTTAATGCGTCGTTGCTGATGCCACAAAGCACACAATTTAGTAAAAGAACATTTCGGCGTAAAGTGTTTCATTTCTCAGTGAAAAAAGCATTGTTTGCTGCCAGGCAAGCGTTGGGGGCTCTATAAAATACCAAATCTTTCGTAAAGAAAATTTTATTAGGTGTGGCATGCTTTAGGGGGCCTGGCTTGTTGTCGCATCTAATGCGTAACACAGCATCATGCACCCAAACAGAGGCTTTGGAAAGGTCACCACTTCCTGTGGCCATGATATGAATTCCTGAAATAATGGATCACCCACATCTGATGCTCAATAAAAATGCTCTCTCTCTCTCTCTCTCTCTCTCTCTCTCTCTCTCTTCTACGGTCGGGATTGCACCTAGGTTCCTCGTGTTGCGAAGCCGATGTCAATCCCATTACACCACGCAGGCAGATGTCTGTCAAATAAGAAGTGTTGGAGTGATCTTTGTGCTACGTTGTTGCCACGGAGACTGCCGTTGATACGCCGCGAATAAGTAAGCAATTAGATAAAATCAGAACAAAATCAGGAATTAATGAATTAATTTCCGAAATTAGTGAAAACTCAATCTAATGTCTCTTCACAGGTTTTTTTTTTTCAGGCGCTGCGGTGCCCTCGCGCTAGTTCGGTATCAAAGCCCTAGTGAAACTGCCAATATAGGGTGGTATCAATCACTGCTCCACAGAGCTTTTAGTTGTGGAACTGGGGCTCTTTTGGCTTTGGGGTGAGTTAAAAGAGATGAAAAAAGGGGCAGAAGCCAGTGATTTGTGGGTATCCAACTAGGTTTGTGGTGTGGAAGCATGGGAATAGGGGGGCACAGAAAGTTCAAGACGGTTGGGTGTTCTGTAGGCAAAAGTGGGGAGAATGGCCACGTGTAAAGAAGAAGGATTAGAGTATACCCTGGCGTGCGAGGACGGGGTGATGAAGGGTAGCGTTTATTATCAAAAAGTATAGTTAGAGGATTAGGTGTAGGAGAAAGGAAATCTGGGGTTGTTATGCGTTTGCGGCTCCTGTGGAGAGTGTGAGTTTTGGGGAGGGTGTTGGATTACACTTGTGGTTTGGTATTATTGAGAAAAAGACAGCTTTTATGGCTGGTGGAACAGGGTGTATGATGCGGAGTGAGGACTTCAATTTTTTGGGGTGTTCCTGGCCCCTTTAATGACAGCAGTGTTTGGCATGGCTCGATATGTGTCGAGACGTGCAAATCGAAACATGAGACGTGTACCGTGAGTCTTGGGTTGGCGTGCGAGACACGTCAGTGATTCTGTTTTGGATATTTCTGAAAATGGGGCATGTTTCGAGTATAGTTCGAGTACTATAGTATAACTAGTATAGCTTTTGAACAACACTTAGGAGGTATCAGAAATGATACAGTGGGCATTTCTTGGGGGACAAAAGGCTCGCGTGCGAGAAAAAAAAAAAAGAAAGATGGTGCATCTTATATGATACGTTGGGCATTACATGGTTAAACATGCCCAGGTTATGAGTATGCATAGTGAGAAAAAGAGGCAGAGCTCGTTTTCAAACGTGTGTATTAAAACATCTTTGACGTCATTGCGCAAACACGAGATAAGGGACGCGAAAGAGGACTCGACATAACTGCTTGTATTGCATCTTATTTTTTGTACCTCGTCGCACGTTTACACTATAAATTCGAAGGTGCGCTACCAATATGCTCAACTTCTAGAGAGCTGTGCTCTTCTATTTGATTTGCAGTTCAGTAACAATAATAAATAATCCAATATAATAAATCGAACTTCAAATAATTCAAATCGAATAATCCGAGTCGAACATTCGAATAACTCGAAATCGAATAATCGAAAATATTAAATCGAACATCCGAAATCCACAAAGAGCTGGGGAATAATAGTTGGCTCTGCCACACAACGTGCAGACTTTTAAGCTTCACCGCACGGCTCGCCCTACCGCACTGGCGTTCTCGCACGACGCCGAAGTTGTGCGGGAAAGCTTGACACGTGTATGCCTTGCGCAAAGCAAGCGCATGTTTCGCTGTAGTGGTACGCCTCTTGTGTAAAATTTATAAGCTGAAAGTTTCCTGTCAATATAGGGAGCATGCGACACCTAGAGGGCGCTCTGTTCCACTGAGGCAGCACCATCATCCCATGGCAGCGAAGGGGTGCTGCAACGCCCCATGGAGGTTGCAAACACAAGAACTTCAATGGAGGTAGAAGTGGCGAATGGAAAAACTTCAATAAGTCGAGGAATTCGTTACACAGAGGTTTGTTGCAACCAGGTTTGACTGTATCTTGTGTTTTGCTGGTCAAGAAGGGGCGAACCTGAAAGGCTTATTTCTAGAGGAGGCCAGATCTAATGACATTTAGAGCAAATGTCATTCGCTCTAAATGTCATTAATTCGGCGCTACACGAGAATGCTGAATGACATTTGAGGCGAATGACATTTAGCGGCTAACTGAGGTCCCGGACTTTAGTGGCCAAATGAGTAGCTTTGACAGCAGTGGCGCGTCAGGACAAGAAAATCAGAAAAACAAAGAATAATGTTTCTAAAAACTGAAAATATATTTTCCTCGTGTTTGGTCGTTCAAATAACTCAGACAAACAAGTACCAAAAAAAAAGAATTCGTTACACAGATTTTTTGCGGGGTCTCGGCTTGTTGTCTACTAATGTCACCAGTGATTTCTTATTTTTATTTAAAAAAGTAATCTTTTCTATGTTTTTGAAAGAATAATATGTGTGAAAACTTTTCAGATCGAAACTTGCAGTTTTGCGAAATTGACCAATATCAGCTCGCTAATCGTGACCATATTGTTTCGCCTCAAATAGAACCCGCACGGCCGACCATTGTTTCGCCGTTAGAACCGCACGGCCGAACCGAATGTTATTAACAGCTAATGTCATTCACTTGAATCACATTAGATTTGCCGTGTGTCACAGGTATTAGAGTAAGGGTTTGCACAGTTCACAACATAACATTTTTTGTACACACCACAGAGCAACTGCCTCAGTTTAAATGCACCAGCATTGTCTGCATGGCTGCCCGCCACGTAGTTTAAGCACCCACAAGACAGCGCAGAAGTCTTGTTGCACGGCCCCTATAGCGGCATGATTGAGGAATCAAGAGGTCTTACTTGTTGGCAATGCTTCCAGCAAGGTCATGCCACCCAGTAGCATGCCTCGTTACAATGGCTGGTTGAACCAATCAATTACTCGATACTCCTTGTATTTACAGCATGGCAAGATACGCCAAACTTTTATTCCCTGCTTTGGCATCCTGTATTTATCTTACTTTTTTTTACCATTTTTGTTCATCAAGCACTAGTGGAAGAACACTTCGACGTGCCAAATCCTGACTGCTTAGTTTATCATTTTCTTTCCTCGTAGCTATGTTTTAAAAGCTCTCTTCACACTAAAGCAAAGGTATTTGCATTCAAAACTATTCGATTTGCACTCAGTTTTTACAATGTATTTATTATTCAATTCACAGTCCAAAATTTGTATTTGCACATGTCTAGTGAATTCACACTCCCATGTATTAGAACACAATTTACTGGATTCATTTGTGTCATGTCTCAACTGCACATAGGCGCATACGACAGCACCACAATTTTTGGTTATGCCCGTCCAACAGCTATTAACTGGACACCTCCTAGAATGTCCTTCATGCAGCATTGACTCACTTTGACTCATGAAGCTTTGAAGCTTTTACATATAAAAAATGGCTTTAAAATGACCTTTAGCAATATGTAGTCATTTAAGAACACGTATCTGGGGATAAGAATATTGAGAGCGAATACCTTAGTCTAATAAAACTCCTACCATAGCTTTAGCTGAATTAAATGCACCAGTAACGCACCGCACTTGGCCTTCACAAAGCTATGAACGGCCCCCATAGATGCCCTTGGCCCCTTCTCCCAGAGCCACGCTCTTTGCAAGCAGGCCCTCCAACAATCCACATACCCACCAACGACAAAGCCCATTTCCAACAATCTAATTTTATACCGCTTTTTATGTACACTATTCGCAACACTGTCCATCACGTTTTCGCCTGTTCAGGACCCTCTTGTGACTCGCAGAACGTCTGTTCGGAGGCAGCCCTAGCCTCTTCCTTGGTCTCAATCTCGTCCTCCTCCTCAGCCGGTCCCTCGAACTCCTCCTGCGGCTGGTTAGCAGTGACCAGGGACTTGCTGGGCGCCTTGAGCATGAACACGACCGGTATCTCTTTCAGCCTGGGGTTCTGCACTTGCAGAATCCTCAGCCACGACAGGAGAGAGTCCCTGGTAGAAGTGCCAGTCGCACCGAGGGCCAGGATAACCCCATCCGTCTGTTCGTGGACGGTCGACAGTCTCGCCAGCTCCGAGTGCGGCTTCTCTCCGTACACCGTGATCGGGATGTTGGAGACATCTGCGGGAGAGAGGGAGAGAGAAAAAAATTTACCGTGGCTTGATGTGCTTCAAATCTACTGAGACTTGCACGTTCGTAAGCGGGTAATAAAGGGAAAATTGGCTGAACCCGTTCCTCAAAGGTATTAGTCTTCTGTCGCCCATGCCACATTGCTGCCTCTCCTCTTTGTCCCCCTGCTGTCTCAGTTCTCGCATGATGAACACAATAGAGATTTGCTGAATTCAATTAAATTTTCCTTCATCCAGACTGGTGACGCACCATTCGCTGGCCCCTTTGGTTTCTGTTGGGCTTGGCACTTGAGCCACGAGCTCCAGGCTGCAGCACGAGCACATTTTATATTTTGTTGTTAAAACATTGCTTTTTAAAGCATTTTTTTTTCTGTTTACTATTGCGAAAATTATGCCCACATGTTTTAAGTGCGAATGCACTTTATAAGCGACCCCAAACCATCCACCGCCGGCGTCGGCGTCGGCGTCCGCAGTGCTCCTCTATAAAGAAACAGCATCCGGCGCCAGGTTTCGATCCGCAGACTTTGCGGCCGCAGCGCGACGCTCTACCGACCAAGCCACGGACGCGACGTGATATCAGCGTTAGTGACGCGCCTTATATCTTTAACGCATTCAAACTACGTCGTCAGCGGCGTGCGTTGGTGACTCAGCGGCGTTATAGCGGCTTGATAACTGCGTGGTGTACACGTGATACTACAAACCCGATGGAAGAGATGGAAGAGAAGGCGGCGAGGCGGTGGGCTGCGGGGGCCGAGCGCAAGCGCCGCAAGCGGGCCGACAACCGTGCATTCGCACTTTCACATTCTCCCCCTCGGGGAAATGCGGGGGAAATTTTTTTAATTACTAAAACACTGCCTGGTACCAGTCTCGTATTGATGCTTTGTCTCAAATATGCCTGATGTTTTCTTTTTTTGCTGAACAATACTGACAAGTATTGAGCATTGTACCAGATTTAGTAGTTTCGAAATGTTTTCCCCATATAAACGTCCCATTCAAGACTCTGGGTGAGTGGGCAGACAGACAGATGGATAAACCAACATCTTCTCACTGAAGTAGCCCAAGTAAGACAATCGTCTCTTAAATCTTTCGCTACCGCGCCTATCAAAATCGATCAATTTGATCGATACTTTTGGGAGCGCCTTTTCATAGCGTTCCAGGCGTTTCTCGAACAAGTAAAGCTGTTCAGAGTTAGATCAGAAAATGGCCTTTCAAAATCAGTTTTGTTTTCATTTTTTCTACGGAAACGGGATTTTTGACACGCTTTTGAATCACCTGGGTGTGGAAAAGGGGCGTGGTCATCGCGCGTCACTGCTACCAACGAAGAATGCGTGCAACTCGTAATTACTCTGCACCAGCGCTTGTTTTTTGCTATCAGGGCGTGAATGGGGAACTAGCAAACGATTTTCAATCGTCAGGTTCGCGCTCTGACAGTAATAATCCCAGAAATCGGCTGAAAATGTCAAGCAGTGCCTGGTTGCAAAGCTACTTTATGATTTTAGGCAGTTTTATTGCCTTTGCGCACGTTGTTCTAAGTACTGTGGTAGTTCTACTTACCCCAGGACCATTCGCAAACAGTTTACAACAGTTTCGGTTTCGTTTCTGCATCGCGAAATTCATATTTAGCGCTACTACGCAGTTACCCAACTTCAAGGCTAACTGCCAAGGCGCCTGGAGCGTCTGCGACTGATCCTCGAACAAAGCAAGGCGCTCCTGATTTCCCCCACCCTAACCCGATTTCTGCGATAAGAACTTCAGATGCAAGTCAAAAGATCACACCCAGTCGCCAGATATCTTTTCCGCCGAGGACAGCGCTTCAAACCGGCCTTACACTGCCAGCTGTTCGCCTTCCAGTTTCGTTTCCATGCAAGGGTATATCCGGGTGTCTAATGTTGCTGCTTAGTTGAACTGTCTATTCGGACGGAGTCTCTGATAAGTTTTTGTACTGTTTCATTTGAAAAATGTTAGGTGGCGCTGCAATAGAGGAGGCTCGTTGTGCTGATCTTTTTCAGCGCGCAACTGCTACTCGGCCAAAGATCGCAGGGCACAATTCTAGCTCATCGTACCTCATTTTTGCGAGCAAGGCTACAATTGCGAGTAAGAAGATGATAATAAAGCTCAGCTTTATGTTTTGAGAGATAACTGACCGGGAACGACAACAAGCATCAGCCACGGCGTTCCGTTTTCAACTTCATGCATGTTTTTTTTCCGCATCAAGTGCTTGTCCTAAATATTGTGCTCGCTGTAAATGAAAAGTCAGCCATTGACATGATGTTTTCACGTTATGTGGGGGCAAATTGGTGCCTCTGATAATGACAAACCGCCAGATTTATTCCAGGAAACCACCCGAAATTGCACATTTTGA
Source organism: Haemaphysalis longicornis (assembly GCA_013339765.2). Taxonomy (NCBI): domain Eukaryota; kingdom Metazoa; phylum Arthropoda; class Arachnida; order Ixodida; family Ixodidae; genus Haemaphysalis; species Haemaphysalis longicornis. The sequence goes on along the minus strand of CM023452.1, from coordinate 42,430,937 downwards.
ATTGGAGGTTGGGCTTCACCGCATGACACGAGCACCGTGCATGCTAACATTTTTTTTTTGATATCTGACAAACTGTTCCGTGCAAGACGACATTTTTTCTAGGGTGTGTTTTTGAAATGTTTGCCTACAAAATGTATATTCTAATTTTTTTCTACTACCGGTGGTTTGATAAACACAACTCCTTTTTTATCATTTTTTTCGACAACTTGACAAAAATTTTGATTTTGATATTTTTTTTACAACTATGATATATAAAAACCTTTAAAAAACTGGTGTTATTGGAAAGGCCGTTAAATAATCTGCATTTTGTGTTCCTGCAATTAGTGCCTAACCAATTTTTTAGCAGGAAAAAAATGTTTTCTTGGACCCCTAAATTAGTCAATTTTCCAGTGGTAGCGAAAGAGTTAAGATGTGGACTACGGAGAGGCCCTCCCCACACCTGCTACACAGGGGTCTTGGAGATCCAGTGAGCAGGTGTGAGCGCATCACATGTGTACGGCCATCGCCTCCTGTATTTTTACAGTGCCAAACGCATCAGCCCGGACCAGCCAACCAAGCCCTCTCCTTCTACTCCGGCCACTCTCCCCCAATCAGTAGCATTCCTAGCGCTTCAGTCATGTGACCAATTCAGCTTGGGGCAACGGAGAGTGGCAACATTCAGGAGAGTGGCAACATTGGCGAAACATTGACGAATTCAGAAGAGTGGCAACATTGACGAACTCAGGAGAGTGGCAACATTGGCAAAACATACTCTGCCGCGGCTCTGAGCTTTCTAGCGCTGGTGCGAGCGCCATTTCTTTGACAATCTCAAACATCGGTTGCCTTGGCAACCAGTCACAAGCCGCTCTCGAATTCAGTTGCGGTTGCATGATCCAGGTTCAGCTCGGGGCCTCACCTCGCCACATGTGGGCACTGCAGGCGTACCACTCACTCCCATCGGGAAGTGCGCGATGCGTTTGGCATTGTAAAAATACAGGAGGCGATGGTGCGGCCCATCCGCAATCTAGCCAAGGTGACTTCTGTGTGTCTGTTGCGTGTGTCGGTGGTGTATGATCCCAAATGTAGTTTAATTACATGCAGTTTGTTGACTGTCTGTTCATTCCAGAGTGCTTGCCATGTTTTGCAAGGGTGTTGTCTGATGTGTGACTTGAGGTCGGTGTATGGTACTGTTGCTATGTCCGGTGTATTTGTAAGTGCAACACTGGCGGCCATTTGGTCTGCGGTCTCATTTCCTGCAATCCCTGAGTGACCTGGCACCCAGCACACGGTCACTTGGCTCTTTCGCGGCCAGCTCCAAAACCAAGGGGGTCAGGCGAACTAAAATCGCACTGAAACGTTTGCCGGGGCCTCTACTTTACTGTCGCTGCTCGTTCGATATACAGACATAATGGTATTAATGAGATGATTGACCATATGGTTTTCAGAAGATTTTTTCTGATGACAATGTTCGAACAACACTTAAAGGAGCCATGAAGAGAAAACAAAAGTTTGTTTTATTCGAAAGATTAGGTGTTTCATAGTACCCCAAGTGCTTTCCCCGGAAGCAAATGATGCTTTATTCACTGAGAAATAAGGCAATTTAAGCCAAAATTTTAAATATCCCGCTAGATTGCCCATTTCGTGACCTGAACAATGGCGTCATACGAGCCAGTCCATGAAACAGATACTTAGTATGTCGACTCCATATAGCACCCACACGCAGGAGTCAGACAGAAACCGGAACTCGTGCCAAAACCGAGACGGCGGCCATTTTAAAAATACTAGTAAAACCTCGTGCACCCGGTGCCCTAGTCATGGAATCGCCTAATCCAAACAACAAAACTCTCACCGAGGAGCTCGGGCTTGCATTTTTAACAACCTCACACCACTTGAACGCTCAATGCTTCTAAGTGCATGAGCGGCAGGAGTTGTGGGATACGCAGATGGACCGGAAAGCGACCATTCCGCGATAGCCACAACAGACGAACGCCCAGCCGTCGGCACCGCTGCCTCGTCAGCCCCGTCGCGACGGACGAATACAGACTGGTACGTATGTGCCGTATTTTTATTACGGTTAATAACAGTTCAATTTCAGTAGCAGTATCGCTTTATCGCTTATGCCAGTTGACCGGTGTAGTTTATAAAAGCCGTTCGCGCAAGCTCTCTGCTCTGACCAGAAAGATGCGAGCATCAATGCGCGGTGTGTACGGTATTTTTTTTTCCAAGCTCAGCGCTTTAACGGCGATTTGACGAAGTCGGCGACGAGCGGCGGTATGTCCCAGGAGTGAGCTAACGTAAGGGTCCCTGCCGTAATCACTTCGTCGGAAATGAAGCGAGCACACTCGTACTTCCTTTAGCTCCCTTTGTCCTCCGTTTGCAAAGTTCACAAAACGTAGCCACTTGCTTCGCCGAGGTTCGTCGTTGGGCAGCACATGAAAGATCTCTTCACCGGCGGGGATGTCGCACTCCCTCGACGATTTGCCCGTACTACATGGGCATTTCAAAACGCAGCAACGAAATTTCATTGTAAAGTACTCGAACAAACTGAAGTTTTCAGTGGTTGTAAACTAGAAATGAGCTCCTAACAATAGCAGCAAGCCAACACCATTCGAAACTTATGCGACGACCGGCACTATCTCGTCGCTGCTTGCTGTTCCTTAGTCTCCTCGTTTCTATTTTTACCTTTGCTGGTTGGCAATATGAAGGCCAACCTCCTGTCAAGGGATTAAGATACCAAGCAAGGTCGCGGCTGTGCGGCTGGAATGGTTCATTGGCCCCTAAGAGCCTCGAACCCGAAAATTCGTCTGCGCGATGGCGAGATGTCGAGCTCGGCCGGCGGCAGTTTCGCACGCATTGGCGCACACGCTTGCGTGTTTGTTCGGAACTTCAATCGTTTACTCCACCGTTCTTAGTGTCATAAAAGAAATGTGCAGTATGTTTAACAGGCATATAGCTCACTATGCAAAGTGGTAAGCCCTGCCTAACTTGCGTTTGCTTTTGGCGGCCTCCGCCAATCGCAGAGCATTCTGTTGTGACATCATAGATTCTGTTGCGGGAAATGAGCTGGTGGGTCGCATGGTCATTCCCTTTTTTCCTAATTATGTAGCTTATTTGAGCGAAGTTTGCGTTAAAAGTGGTGTCAGTATGGTTCCAATTAGGCAATCTTTCGAATGAACCAAACTTGTGTTTTCTCTTCATGGCTCCTTTAAGGAATCAGCATAGATTATGTATTTGGGAATTCGAGATTTCACCTCCAAGAGCTTCAAGAGCTTCTCAAATGTACTGGACAGCAGTGAGGATGACCAGTTGTGGAACAAAGTTGGAAGCGGCCAGTGACCTGGATGACGGGTTTAGCGACTCGTATGAGGACTGAAGCATTGAGAAATGAAACCGAGTGTAGTGCAATAAAAACACTGTCTGTTTGCAAATAGTGAATGCATATATTTGCTGCGAAAGGTAGGTTACGTAAAGTGTTTTTTTTTTTGTATTACAGCCTTTTTATTACGACCTCCTTTGATTACCCCAAAAAAGTTTGCAGAAAATTTCCCCGCAATAATAAACGCACCTCCAACGAAAAAAAAAAAAAAAAGCGTGCCCATTATGCGAGTAAATATGGTACACCTTGTGTGCGCATTTGCTTTCTGTGCCTTAGTAGCTCCCAGGTGCACCACCATTCCCACAGACAGAATGGAGTCGATGTATGGATATGTTAGTTGGTAGTGACTTCTTTGTAAACGGTTCCCTCAGCAGATGCTTGTTTTTATATCTGTCAGTCAACCTGTCTGCTATGACAACGCACATTGTGGGTTCGAAGGGCAGTGGCTGCAAGCTTATGACCGGTCAACTTGGGCACTTAGTGGTCAAGCAATTAAGCAGCACAGTGACGACTTCCGCAAAGAAGCTTGCGTCGGCGAGTTGTGTTTGACGCAACTTAATTAAGTACTCACCACGCTTTTGTTTATTTACGTGCAAAGTGACGAGTGAACTGTGCAAATGTATTTATAAATGTAACTAATCACACTGATGTAAGCAGTGATTCGCATGAGTTGCACTTGTGATGCATTGGAAGCCCTGATGATTGATTGATTGATTGATTGTGGGGTTTAACGTGCCAACGCAACGCACGCGATGAGGCACGCCGTAGTGGAGGGCTCCGGATTAACTGGAAGCCCTCATGCCCTGGTGTCAGATTCTTGCCTCTTTACATGCAAATACATTTAGCTCCGCTCAATAGCTCGGGCTAGGAAGGCGTACCCCTTGAGTCAATTCTTGTGTACTGAAGGGTCTCCTCCGTATTTCGCGCTACACCGAACAGTTTTGCAAAGTGTTTCCCCAATCGAAGTACACGTTCAAACCGGAACTGAACCAAACGAAAGACCGGAACCGAACCAGTATTTTTGCTCGAACTCAAACCTGAACGCAAACTTTTATTTTGTGAAAACGCAAACCTGGAACTCAACCGGGAAAATAAATAATGGTTGCTGGTTCACAACCAAATGATTTAACCACCCGTTGTTGATAATTCACAGTCAATGTCGATCGGGCCTTTCTCTTTCCCGCAAGAGCAACTTCGTAGCCTCTGCCGCACTTTTCCCTTTCAGAGTAATCCCAACACTATCAGTACTTTATACGTGGTCGCAACATGGGGAAAGGTATGCACACCAATGTTGCGATGGAATGTTGCTGGTGGTCATGCGTGACGAGTGCAAGGCTGAGCGATGATACCCATTCGGCATTCTGTAGGTGATATAAAACATGTACCTTTCCCTTCCTTCTTTGCAGCTGTACAAAGGCATTCAGATTGCCAGTGTACTTGCTAACGATGAAATACGGAAAGAACAGTGGAGAATCCAAGACAGCCAAGGTAACCAAAAAAAGAGGCAAGGCAGATAGAAACGAATAAATGGGGAGAAAAAAATGGAACCTAAAACGCCGTCAGAGATGTACAGGGCTGAGAAATTCGATAACAGAAAGGAAAATTTCTGCGATAATTGCAAAGGCAGTCCTTTGCTTTTTGAGGCTAGAGCAAGTTGCTTGCAGACTAAGAGCATTGTGGGGAAGTATTGACAAAATGATGGGGTATGCATGGTTTGCGGAAAAGAAACAGAAACTATGCGGCACATAGTGTTCGAATGTGAGGTGTATCCAAATCTACATGAGGGAAATATTCAACTTCCACAAGCCCTAGGATTTAAGGGTAGCACAGAGGGAGTTAACTTCGAAGCTGTCAAGGCGACGGTAAAAAAGATTAGAATGCTGCTGGACGAAAAGTAGAGAGGGGAATATTGTCTGAGACAGTTACCACCTGTAACAGAAAAAAAAAAGTATTTTGTGACTAATAAGTATTTTTGTGCCTACTCTAAGAGCAGCGCTAGCATTAAATGAAGAGTGTAAAACATAGGTATATTAGTTTCTTCTTAGTTTTTTTGGTAAGATTACACGTCATCACCCCTGCTACAAAGGTATACCACTATCGATCATCATCATCATGAACAACAGTGAAGGCCCACAACCTAAATGTGGCTCCTTGTTGCATTTTATAATCTGCTTAAAAAGATCGCACACCTGGAAAGTGTAAATACCTGACAAACGTTATAGACAGAAGTGTCTCAGTGGCTTTGGCGCTGGCAAAGATGCATGTTCGATCACCGCACCGGGCGTTGTTTTTATGATGCAGACAAAACTGAAAATGGTTATGTGTCATTGTACTGACGTTCAGTTAACATTCCCAGGTGGTAACGCTTTTTCTGCCAGCCCTACAATATATACATCATCGCACAAATCAAATACGGCAATATTTTTTTTTTACAAGCGTGTTTTCGTGGGAAAACAAAAAGAGAAGGCCCATCAGTTGGTTTTAAATTATTCTGCACAGAGTTCAGACACAAATAGTTTGGGCTCTTTTTCGCTGCCTTCAGCTATCGAATAACCACAAAATTGGTAAGAGATATATTTCTGTAGGGTAGCACAAAGTTAGATCCTTTCCTTTGTGCCACCCTTCACATAACCAAACGTGTCATCACCGCACATAATGCCTGGTATAATCGTTAGTTTCTCACTATGTGTAGAGTGAACAAGTTTATACTGTCGATTTCTCGTCTTGTGTTGACCCCGCCACGGTGGCTCAGTGGCTAAGGCATTGTGCTCATGAGTGCAAGGAAGCGGGTTCGATTGCCGGCCGCGGCGGCCGCTTTTCTGATGGAGGTGAAAAGCGATAACACCCGTGCGTCAGAGATTGCGGCGGACGTTAAAGATACCCAGGTGGTCAAAATTGATCCGGAGCCCTCCACTACAGCGCACCTGATTGCCTGCGTAGTGTCGGCACGTTAAACCTCATAATCAATCAATAGGTTGTCCTGCGTTGACATCATAAGTTTGTTACCAATCACCAATCGCTCTAGTATGTCAGCGCAATGCAGCTACAAGTTCACATTTCGTGCTTTGTAGCTACAAAGCTACAGAATTAAGGCAACTCTTTCGGGGTCACGTGATAAAAAACAACCTTGGCTTCGATTTGTGAAAGTTGGAAAAAAAATGACCTTTTTATTTTGGTTTTGAAATTAGACCAAAATGGGTACCCAACAACTACAAAGCAGGAAATTTTTCAAATTGAACCATTTGCAACCCAAACTACACAAACTGAAATGGCAGGATGAACAAAAAATGACGAAAACAAATGCTAAAAAGATTGATTTGATTTGATTTGATTGATTGATTGGATTGATTGATTGATTGATTGATTGATTGATTGATTGATTGATTGATTGATTGATTGATTCATGGTGGGGCTTAACGCACCGAAGCTACACCTGGGCAATGAGGTGCACCGTAGTGGAGGGCTCCGGATGAATTTTGACCACCCGGGGATCTTTAACATGCACCGAAATCTCATAGACACAGGCGTTTTCGCTTTTCACCTCCATCAGAAAAACTCCGACCTCCCCTCGCGGGAACCCCTGTGTAGGTGCGACGCATAGGCGGAGCGGCAAAGGGACCGCGTTTTATAGCACGCATAACGTTGAGGGGACTGCGTAAGCCGGTCCCAGTCGATGACGACGTTGGCGTACTTGTAAAGCGGCGTGGACTCTAGGTGTTTGAGCCAAGCGTGGATGTTGCTTCGCCGGAGAACGGCACACCGGTTATATGCGCAGCAGCGCGCCCGAAGGAGAGGAAACCGCGGAAGAGAGAGTACTGCACATGCGCCGGCCCCAGCGCGTCTGCCGCGGCTATGACGCACTGTGCCCGCGGGCCATGACGGAACACCAATCCAACACAATCCACTTTAATTCAAATCCAATCCAAATCCAAGCCAAGCCAATCCAATCGAATCCAATCCAATCCAATGCCCATCGCGAGAGAGTGTTCGCTATCGGAGAGGAGAGGGGGTGAGCTGCGGACAGCGCAGCTGGCGCAGCAAGGAGAATGGGGGAGGGGCGAACGACGCCGACGACAACGATGACGACGCCGGAGGGACAAGGCGAGTGAATCAGATGCTCTGCATCTAACACTGATTAATTGGTTGCTGATTGTGGTGTTTAATGTGCCAAAGCCACACCTGGATTATGAAGCGTGCTTTGGTTGAGGGCTCCGGATTAATTTTGCCCACTTGCAAGGGATCTTATATGCGCCGAAATCTTGAACACATGGGTGCTTTCGCTTTTCGCCTCCACTCAAAAAACAGCCACTGCGAGCGGGATATAAGCCACATCTTTAAACTCAGCAGCACGATGCCATAGCCAGTGAGCCACCGCGATGTGTTCTAGAAGAACTGAACCTCCTAGCTTGTGTAAATGCAGAAAGATCAGAACTGACCTTCCGACAATTTTTGAAAACGTCGTGTTCATAATTTTTCATTGAAAAGAGTTCTTTCCAGACATGAAAAATAAACATGTTTACTCACTGAAATTTCTGCAAAGTCCGATAAAAAAAAAAGTTCGGGGATGGCTGCAATGGTACGTGTTTTACAGAGTTTCGAACTTCGTGTGATTCATTCAGCGCATCTGCAACCCAAATCGGCTCCGGCATTTTTTTTTTTTGGAAGGGAAGGAAACGTGCTTTCCTTGCCGAATAACTTCAGATATTTTATTACCTGTGAACAAGGGGCTATATCAAAACTTTAAGTCAAAATTAAAAATGTCGACCGGACACACCTGTCCCCCGTCTCTCGTGATTACTCCCCCATGTCCGTAGGGCGACATAAAGGCTGGGCGACAAAGTGGCCTTTGAATCATCCCTACTTTATCTGTTTTGCCAAATGTATAACCCAGTTGCTTAACGTTGTCTCTAAAATTGCACTCTGTTATTGGTAAGCACCAAATTCTTGTTTGTATTTTGTTTTTGCGGTCACTCGCCGCAGTGGCTCAGTGGCTAAGGCGTGTTCCGCTGCTCAGCACGAGGACGCGGGTTCGATTCCCGGCTGCGGCGGCCGCTTTTCTGATGGAGGTGAAAAGCAGAAACTCCCGTGTGTACGAGATGTCGGTCCACGTTAAAGATTGCCTCGCATGTGATTAGGATTTCTGTGTGACGTCACAGAATCTTGCGATTGGCAGCTGCCGATCTCAGCCCCCCCCCAAGAAACACGACTGGGCCATCATAATGGGGCCTCTACTTTCATTTAATTGTACGAGATGAATGCTATTGGCAGGTAATAGCTGATACTTACTTACGTTCTTAGTGCTGACTGATATTATGTCACTTTTGCCCATTGTAGCGTAATATTGCAGTTTTTCAGTATTTCTTGTGCTTTATCAGTTCAGAAAACCTTTCTCCTGGCTGAAATAAAGCAGGGTGAGTCCCCAATTCTTTCCAATTAAACAAAGTTGTATGTCGTCATGGCCCCTTTCACATGGGCTGTACGCGATCTGAACTTCACCCTCAAGTGATCAGACAATTCTCAGTGCCAACTAAAGCCTAAATCAGAATGGCTGCCCAAGGCGAAAGAGCGAGGACGTCTAAGCCAGTGCGGACGGAGTTCTCACCGTCGGAGTCGATCTCGATCACTTCGATGGGCACGGGCTCCGCTCGGAGGATGAAGTAGGAGATGCAGCTGCTCCGGAGGTAGATGGAGAAGGGCCCCCTCGATGCGGGAGCGGGCTTGTCCGTCGGGTGCTCCTCGATCAGCCTCTGCTGGTTCCGGCGCTTGGCCGCTCACCACCCAGGTGTCGTCCACGCAGTCCTGCACCTCTTCTTTCGTCTGCAACACCAAGGCTGGAAATCACACCGGCACTGAACTTGCACAAGCTACATCGGGGCTGTGATGCACACCAAATGTGTACGAACATCAAAAACTTGCTAGGACACTTAAGCCCTTCTAATGAGTTGTGAATGAGGACCAGCCACGGTGGCTCAGTGGCTAAGGTGTTGGTCTGCTGAGACTGAGGGCGCAGGTTCGATTCCCAGCCACAGTGCCTGCTTTTCTAATGGAGGCAAAAAGGGAAAACGTCCAAGTGTTAAGATTTCGGCACACAATAAAAGACCCCAAGGTGACCAAAATTAATAATGAGCCCTCTACTATAGCATGCCTCATAGACCAGGTGTAACTTTGGCGTGTTAAACCTCGCAATCAATCAATCGAGTTGTGAATGTGAAAGTGTTACTGTCTGATTGAATGTCACTGAGTGCTACACATTTCTCTTTTGCTAGTGCTTATCCTAACACACTTTGCTCTGTGTCTTTATATATATATATATATATATATATATATATATAGTAAAAAATGGGTATAGCTTCTAACAAAACTGTTTATTGGTCGACGTTTCGATCGGATGCCGATCTTTCTCAAGACAACATTTCGTATTTCTGTGCACGTATTTATAAGCTCGTCGTCCAACGACGCCGAAAAAAGAGAGAGGGGGGATTTGGGGAGAAAGGTAGCAACAAACGCTCTCGGCGAGGTGAGGTGAAGGTTTGCAAAAGAGAGAGAGAGAGAGAAAAAAAAGGAAAAGAAAGAAAACGCAAAACAAAAACAAACCTAAACATGCAGAAAAGAGAGAGGAGTACACAACTCTTTCAAAAACACTGTCCTCCATCGTTCGTCAGCTTGTAGAACGAGTGACAGGTAGCGCCCGCTTCAGAGGGGGCCGCTCTGCTTAAGAAACGAAAGCGCAAAGCAGTAACAGGGACGCTCTCACACCATCACTGGGAGGCACAGAATTCTAATGGTCACTGACATTACGGGAAGAGTTTACAGGAAGCGGTCGCAGCCGCACACATATCTCAGTGACGCCAACCCTACAAACAAACAGGCAGGCTCGTTAAGAGTGTAGGTACGATCTCCGCACTGTGGCTCAAAGCATGCACGATTCCGCCTACCGGCAGGACGGGCGAGCGCCATTCATCATTCTTAGCTCTATTCTTCTGCCCTGCCCGGGCAGCCGACAGGGTCGTCCCTGACCATGAACCAGGGAGAAGGAGCTTAACTAATCCTCTAACCGCACGCGGGAGTCGCGCGGGTCCTTTGTTGGAGTAAACGGCGGCGGGCGCCTCGATGTTGTTTGTGGCATATGCCGCCTGTGCGGAAACCCCAGGAAGGGAATAAATAAAATAAGAATAGCTTGATTACTTGTTTAAACAACACAGAGACTTACAATTTAGATAGGGGATTATTCTGCAGCCAGATTATCAACAGCATGTATAGACGACATAATGCCCGGGCTAACATTCATTCCTGCCTTTACGGTGTTGAATTTGTAAATAATGTAAGATTCACGTTGTTCGCGTTCTCTTGTAGTAGAAAATCCACTCTGTAAAAGTGTGACCCTGATGGAGTCGAACGGGTGGTTTTCGGAGTTAATATGCCGTGATAAGGGTAGATACGGGAGTGAACTAACATATGCGCGATGGTTGTTGAAGCGCATGCGGAATGCCGTGTCCGTCTGGCCAATGTATTGGATGCCACAAACACCGCACTCCAGAAGGTACACCACATTAGAAGAGTCGCAGTCGAGTGTCGCGTGAATTAGATGCTTGAAATGGGAGTTGGTGCTTTCTGCCACCGTGGTTGTCTGCATGTGTTTACATACGCGGCACCGTGCCTTTCCGCATGGTCGACACCCACCCTTGGGTGCCCTCTCAGTTTTGGCATGTACAAGGTAATCTTTAATATTTTTGGGGCGCCTGTATACGACCCGAGGAGGGGTGGGGAAGATTTTCGAAAGCCGTTCACTCTGTTGTAGCATGTTGAAGCGCTTTTTGAAGATTTTGTTTATGTTTGGGGACTTGCCCCCGAACGTCAAAACTAGGTTGCCTCTCCCCTTCTGGTTTAGTTCCTTTTCATGGTGCAGCAACTCTTGGCGATCAAGGTTGACCGCTTTGCAAATAGCGTCGTTGACTATGGGTGGTGGGTATTGTTGCTTCGCGAGTACATTGCGCAAGTTTTCTGCGTTTGCCTCGAAGTCCTCGGTGCGGGAACAAATTCTCCTAAATCGGTGGGCCTGCGAGTATGGGATACTCGTTTTGCAGTGGCGCGGATGACAACTGTCGAAGTGCAGATACTGCTGCCTATCGGTAGGTTTTTTGTACACGGTAGTGATCAGTTCTCCTTTGTCTGTATTTATATGCACGTCAAGGAAATTGATTTCCGTGGTTGAATAGGTATAAGTGAATGCGATGCTTGGATGGGCCTTGTTGAAACACTCGATGAAGTCGATTAAGTCTTCCTCCGTACCGGTCCAAATAAGGAATACATCGTCCAGAAAGCGTTTGTAAAAGAATGGCTTAATTTCACGGGTTGATAGAAATTTTGTTTCGAGATCGTTCATGAATATATTAGCGTAGTTGGGTGCCATTCGAGTACCCATCGCAGTGCCGTTTATTTGTAGGTAATACTGATTGTGGAATTCAAAGCTATTTAATTCCAGCACTAGCTTGGTCAAAGTTTCAATGACTTGTGGGCTTGGCGACTCATGGTCCCGATGTATGCTATAGGATTCAACCAGGGCTTCAATCCCATCTCGGTGAGGTATATTTGTGTACAGAGAAGTTACATCTAGAGTTACAAGGAAGGCGCCTTCAGGAATTTTTATGTTGTCGATTTCCCGTAGGAAGTGGTTAGTATCGCGAAGATACGACGAATGGGTAGCGGGTATTTGCTTAATCAGGGAGTCTATGTAGCTTGATATTTGTTCGGTGAGAGTGCCTCTTCCCGAAATTATTATATATATATATATATATATATAGAAATGCTGCCTGGCATATCTTTAGATAGTAAAGAAGATAGTCACCGAGTCAATGCAACGGACAATCTCCTGTTTGGTGGTATGCGTCAGTGCGAGGACGGTGCAACGGACAATCTTCCGTCTGTGGGCATGCACCAGGGTCAGGACACTATCATGGTTCAGTTTTGGTCACGTCCTATCGCACCCGCTTGTCTCGTGCTCGCCCTGTTCCGACCGGCTGAAACGACCGCTTGGTTTGGCCCAGCTCATCGTCGTACCCCTATCTGCCCTCCCAATAAATACCATTTCAATATATATATATATATATATATATATATATATATATATATATATATATATATATATATATATATATATATATATATATATATATATAAATGGCCGCTAGAATTACCCTTTCCAGACAATTGCCCAAGTTCCACAATACATCTCATGCATTTAGGTTTGTTCTCGTTGGTCTCATCCTTTCTCTGTCCACTACAACCAACGTTTTATAGCTCTCTAGAAGTTGCAAGTGGCAATGGCATAGAGATCGTGGTTCTTCTAAGCTAACAGCGTTTTTTTAATTTTTAAGTAGCCAAACAGCGATCACCAAATTTGGTGTTTGAAAAGACAGACCATAGAATGTGACCTTCATGCAAGGAACGAATTGGTTCATTAAAAGAAAATTCTACCGAGATTCAGTTATTGTTAAAGCACCCTGCATGTACGTCCACATTACGTAGGATGCCAAACCATTTACCTCGACACACATAGGCTAGATCGTTCTCGACACTGTTCCAAATGCTACCTAAACAAGAAATGCTGGTTGGCTTTCCCTTTATGAAGTCATGACAAGTGTGTGAAATGCGGAAGTCAACAAAAGAATCTTGCAAGCAAGCAAGAATGCATGCTGCAAGCATGATTCAGTATCTTTTACTGGCAACACACAAAGAACCAAATCGCCAAATACTGCAAGACCAATTCAGTGATTGTATATCTGAAAATACACTGTCTTGCCTCCAGGGCGGCGTGAGCATTGATGGGTATATGCATTAGTATAAGCAGGCAGTCTCCCCACTCAAAATGCTCCAGCTTGAGTAGGGTTTGTTTCACTGTTCCAGAAGCCTCCTACTCGCATCTTGAGTGAAATGCCTCGTTCTCAAAGCTCTCACCATCTTTTTTTCTTTTGGCAAACAGAAAAACAGAAGTCTAATCGAAACACAATATAAACCAGAAATGCCACTGTCAGGGCCTTCGAACAGCAGATAAAACAGGGTGACGAAATTACCCATTTTGAGGGGAAACTGAGGTGTAGTGACCACAGACCCCCTCCTGCGAAACCACGGCATCAGCTTTCATTCAGGTACCAACACTATTTCAAACTCATTCCTAACATTTTCATTGAAAATCCCATCTTGCCGCGTGAAAATCTAAAGATAGGTCTGGTTTCTGCTGAAGGCCTTCCCCACCGAATAGCTGAACCAAGGAACACGCACAACATTCGTCACCTGTGGCGATGACGCCGCGTCAAACAATGAAAACCAGGGGAGGAATTTCTACTTATTTCAATCGTGACACAGCTGCGCTTGCAAGGCATCTGACCTGTGACAGGCAGTGCCACATCTGATCATCTGCTTTCAGCCGATTCAGGCTCACTCGAAACGAACAACTCGAAACTGTCATAAACTGGACAAAACTGACACTTGTGCCTCAAATTTTCGCAGGTAGATTTTCCCGGTTGATCAGAAGCAAAGTTGTCATGACAGAATAACAGTAGCCGGCCATTTTTTCGGACTCTGAATACTCGGACTTGCTGGTTATCTTGGACTTTACCGAAGAACCACCAGTTGTCCCATAGGAGTAATGGCTCTCGGATTTTTCGGACTGCGCTTTCATTGAGGAACTATTTTTCATTCTCCTCGAGGTCCAAAAGATCGGTTGGCTAATGTATGCATTCCTGCATTGAAACAAAAATTCGCTCATGTGCTTGCTAAATAAGGAGCTGGTGGCACAATAGCACCTTTCAACTTCTAGCGCAAAAAGAAAAAAAGCAGAGAGACAAACTTCCCTCGTCAATCTGGAGTCGGTTCGCCTCTCTCCCCTACAGACTATCCAAACTTCGTTCGTCGGAAAGATATCCCGATTCTCCTCTTCAAAAGCAACGATGGCGCATAGTTTGGGGGCCGGACACCAGTAAGGGCTGCACTGTGGAAAAGGTGCGTATTGTGTCCCACTGCCTCCACTCTGACCTCGAGTGGTTTATCCATTTGTGACGACTAGCATCGTCTTACCGCAAAAATAACTATCGCACAGCAGCAACAAACCAGAGACAGAGAAGGAAGAGACAGGAGACCGACGGGAGCTAGTGGCGACGAAGCTTGGGGGAGCGAGCCAAAGGCCAACGACCTTTGGCAGGGTAGATTGAATGATGTGGATTGCGGTCAGCCTCGCAAGGGTGTATGTGCTTGTACCAGGCCTAGGTGCCGTCCCCGGAGCTGTTTCTGGAGGGCCACCGTCCGTGAATTGAAGGCCCAGGCTGCAGGTGCGACACGGCCGTTTGAAGCTGTTGCCTGTACAGCTTCAACCTCCCAACAGCCTCCCGTCGTGTTCCCAATACATCAAGGCCTGAAGGCATGGCAACCACAGCACAAGGACCTCCGAACGTTGAATTGATCGACGTCACATCATCCAAGCAGTGAGCAGCACACTGCGTGTTGTTTTGAACTCGCACGTTTGGTCAAAGTTTCGTGCGTTTATTCTAGTTTCTTCTCATTTTCTTTCGTGTGCTTGGCTGTGTTTCCACGTCCAAACATACTGTTTTGAATTCTTAATGAGCCGTGCCGTCACTTTTTTGGGGTTCTCCTTCACGGGTCACGTGCCCACCAGCTTAAAAACACCCATCCTCACACCATGTTTTACAGTAAATAAAGCATGAGCTCAGCTGGAGCCAATGCTACTGTCTCCCTGATCAAAGTGTATTCATTCGCGCTGTGTCCAGTCTTTTTGATCTTTGGAACATTTTCATGCCGATCCCGATCCATGCACCCATCCGTCAAACGATGACGATGGTTGAACACGAAGCTTTCTCGTGACGGATTTTTTTGGTTTTCCCAACCACTTCGATCTTGTGGAGATGGAGTAATTGGATAGATGCCGGCTTCATAACACGAGGAACCCAAATTCGATTCCAGCCACAAGAAGCGCTTTAGGGGCTGGGGGCTTTTGGTGTCTCCTGTCGTCGTCCATCGTCGTCGTAATCATCGTCTCATGTAGTCACGAAACTAAAACACCAGGGAAGTCGTTTACGCCTCGCGCTAGAACGTAACCCGTACTAGAAAAACACCGGGACACTCGTTTACGTCTCGTGCTAGAGGGCTTTGTGCTTCAAAGACAAGAGACTTTTACAGCAAAGCTGTATACCCCTACCGCACAATGGTTTCATCCCCGTTGGCAAAAACACCAAGGTGCCAAGAATACACTTATACACTGCATGCTTTGGCCCTACCCAAGCTTCACGTTAGTGGAGAGGGCCAGGGATTTTTTTTTTTTTTCACTTGACCCGTTTTCACATTACAGACACAATCAGTGAGAACACTAAAACTCTGCTCTAAAAGCATAATGGTAAAGGATAACTCTTACAAGAAAAACTAACCCTAATATCCTCACCAGAGCTGTCCCAATATTCGAAAATTCCAATACGTAGGGAATACAGCTTGCTATTCGATTTCATTCGCAGAGCTGTTGTACCATTGGAAGTATTTGAAGTTTCTAAATTTACAAATAATAAAGGAGTATAAGTTAGCTCTGCTGTATGACATGTGAATTTTCCAGCTATATTATACGGTCCGATGATTGCGTTGGTCTCCCCTTTGTAGCGGGGTGATGGCATGCCATCTTACCAGAAAGGACTAATATACTGATGTTTTATACTCTTGGTTTAATACTAGCGCTGCTTTTAATACTAGCGCTGCTTAGGGCAGCGCTAGTATTAAACCAAGTCTGATGATGATGATGATGATTTCTATTGGTTTCCCCTTTGTATCGGGGTGATGACATGTCATCTTACCAAAAAGGAATAATATACCTAGGGTATGTTTTTCACTCTCGGTTCAATACTAGCGCTGCTTAGGGCAGGCACAAAAAGCTTATTAGGCACAAAATACTTTTTTTTTTCTGTACAGGTGGTAACTGTCTTAGGCAATATTCCCCTCTCTGCTTTTCGTCCACCAGCATTCTAATCTTCTTTTCGTCCCCTCGACAGTCTGCCCCGTTTTGAAGCTATCTTTCCTGCGGGACACCAAAGCTATGCCAAGAAGCCCAACACAAGCCAGCCTTGTACGAAACAAGTGTATGCAAACTCTGGTGTATGCTAGCCGAAGTGGGTTGCTACTTGTGCAAAGCTTACAAGCTGCAGTTCCCTGTCAACATAATGGCCTGGGTGAGAAATCAAGAGTTATTACTTGCAGTAGGGTACCGTTCATAACAGCCACTGGGACGTCTCCAAGGGGCCTCTTTTCAATTCGCGTAGCAACTGCAGCCAAGAAAATATAGTTGCTGAACTCACAGCATGTTGAGGAACCCACATTTCTTCGTGGCAGTGTATGCCAAGTTTTTGTTCTACTGCTTTGCCATCTTGACTTCTCATTTTTGCACCATTTTCTTATCAAGCCCTAGCACATAAACACTCAGATTTGTTTAGTCCTGACAGCCTACGCAGTTTTTTTTTATTTGATTGTGTTTTAGAAGCTATATATACACACTAAGGCAAAGACATTCAATATTCAATTCAATCTGCAGTGAGTTCCCACTATTTGTATTCAATTTGCAGTCCACAATTTTGTTATTCACACATTGTCGTCACCACCTTGGCTAAGAGTTCCCCTAAGCCTTTTTTTTTTCCCCTCTCCCCTGTACTCTGAGGCAACCTCCCCCCCCCCCCTTCCCCCCTTCGCCCTTTTATTTAACAGGAGAATTTGCAGTTTACAAAGGTATTCAAACATGTCAAAGTTGCCCTGTGAGCCTTTATCTTAAGAAAATTTTTTTTTGTGAATTTCTGTGTTGTAAGCATGTGCATGTCATTTTCCCCAGACATGTAGATACATACTGATTCTTCTGACGGCACGCACAAATTAACCAAAAAGGCTCCCGCAGACACAAATAACACAGGTCGGCACCCTTGAATGGGTCAAATTCCATCTCCCACATGAAAAGGATTAATCTAAAGGTGATTTGCACTAGAATTCAGTCAATGATAACCTTTTTCTTTTATAAATTGAACCATGGAGGGTTACTTATATTATGGTGGTTGTCTTGGACTGACGCAACCTTTTGTGTAGTACTGCCTGCCCAAGTGGCCCGGTGGAACAAACATGCTTTCGAGTCAAAACATGTGGGTTCAATTGTAACTGTGTTGGAGTTGTTCTTTTTTTTTTGTTCTGGCAGAGGGAAAAAAAAAAACATGTGTGCTGAGATAACGGTGCACGTTAAACATACCCAGGTCGTCTAGATTGACCTGCAGCCCTCTATTGTGGCATATCTCATAGCAAAGATGCAGCTTCGTGAGTTAAACCCCACAAATTAAAAAAAATATATATATCTGTATAGTACAGCTTGACCTTCCTAAGGAACCTCAAATTAAGCTAGAACCAACTGTGTGTCAGCACTCCCTCCGCTTGAAGTCACATGCTCTAAATCGATTAAAAATCCTCCACAAATTCAGTTATCGCACAAGCTTGTTGACCAGTACAAGCGTATCCACAACATCTGCACAAGCACACCTACAATATATTTATCCTCATTACAAGAAAAACTCAGGGGACCCGAGAAACATGTCTTTTGTAACTAAGGTCTCTCACAACCGAAGACTCAAAGACATTGAGGAGCTGGACAAAGCCATCAACAACAAAGTGGGTTTAAACATGTCTGCGGGAAACTGTTCGGGATGGCTTAAAAAGAATCATTCGTAGTAGTTTTAGTGACAGCAGATCGTGCTACCTCTTTTCCCAAATTCTGGAGGTAAGCCACTTCACCTCGCAACCCTTGCTGTCACTCACAAACCTGTTAAAGGGACACCAAAGGCTGGAAACAAGTTGGCCTGTATCGATAGATTAAGGTGCCGGGAATCCAAATTCACCACTCTCGCAACTCGCAGTTGTTTAATGAGGCAGAAAATTCCAAAAACGTGAAAACGGGTGCTGACGCATCGCACGATTTCAGGTACTATGGTTTGTGACGTCACAGTACATGTGCATGGCGAGAGCTCCTTGCAGCAGCATTATAAATTGTTTTTCCTAAAAAAAAAAAAACATTTCCGAAGTGGTTGAGCAAGTGAAATAAATGTTAAAAGTTTTCTGTGAGCTGCCGTAATTTAAAAAATGCGCACAACAGTTTTGATGCACTGCAAGACAGGCTGCTTCCCTCACGCTCGCCAGCAATCATGCTTTCAGGTTCGTTTTGGAAAAGCATTGGTGCGCAAATAGCAAAGTCAATAATAACTTAACGTGGTGAATGACCGAGCTTGTGCAAGCAACATCTCCGACTGGAAGCGGCAAAAGGAACAAGATGCACTGCAGGTGTTTAAGCAACCTGCCTGAGTTTCTAATCCATTCTACACAGGCAGATGTCGCTACCAGTAAGGCGTGCCCACGCCCTGCTTGAACCTGTCTCGCGTGAAAGGTTGGGGTACTTACTACAGGGGGTTATCTAAGCGATCTGAACTTGTGCTTTTCCGTTTGCTGCGAGCCGCTGTTCATAAATAATGCGCGCATAGTTCTGCCCTTGTTATGTTTGGGCTAGGCGGTGCCTCGGCCACGAAGACTACTCGAGAGGGGTGAGGGAAGCGAGTGCGTATTTCACGCCAGGTTGGCGAGTCGCGTGAGAGAAGAGAATATGAGATGTACGTGATCGCCAGATGAGCTGAGATGAAGGCTGCCGCTTCAGCGACACCTAACCGGGCAGCCACTTTCGCACGATACTTTGTTGCTGCTTCGTTTGCGGCCAACGTAAAATCTAGGTGCCCGGTGTATATGGGCACAACAGCCGTTGGAGTGGTGAAAAGCATTTCTAGTTGGTCAGTGACAAATAATAAAAGGGAAAGCCAGCCTCCTTGGTCAAAGAAACGTTTGCGGTGGTTGGCCATGGCTTGGTGATGTAAAAGCTACCGTTGCCAGGCTGATGAGACCGCCTAGCGCCAACTGTTTACACTCTAGACTGCACCGGTGCCACACTCCTAGCTTGTGACGCATAGGCTACATCACGAAAAAATGAAAAGGAAGCAGGAGAGAGGAATTCCAGGTTTCTTTGCGCGCCACCTTACGAACAGCTGCTTTTCGGTAGCCGCCGCTTTTCACCCCCACCCTTCGGAGGCACGTGTACTCACCACTGCTTGCTTGCTTGCTTGCCCACGCACAGGCTTTTGACCCGAAGGTAAAGCACCTAGGTAACTGAATATTCTGCATGTGGCTGAGTGACAGCTGTCTACATGAATTTGGGCCCACCGTTACGAGTGTACAAGAGCTAGAGGGGCGTTCCCGAGAGAGGGAGTAATACCGAAGAGTTCGTTAAAGAGCGTTCTTGTCTGAGCTCTCAGCTGGGCAGTTCCCGGCGAGGCAAGTCTCGACCACTGAAGCTAGGTTGGGATTTGTGAGTTCCCTCAACGAGAGGTAGACTGGAAGATCGCGTCGGAAGTTTAGGGTACAGCTATGTACTAGGCAACTAGACGGGTCCGTTCCCGCCGTCGTTTCTCGAGCGGTTTGTGTACGCTCCAAGCTTAGGTGAGTGAGACGGAGTTGAGAAGCTCGAGTGACTTGTAGTACACACTTGGAGCTAGCGTCTAACTGCCGTTTGGAGTTTTTTCTTTTTATTCCATATGTACCCAGTTATCCTAATGTAAATAGTTGTATATAAACTCTTTGTTTCCCTTCATCAAATACAAATGCCTTGACTTCGTCAATTCGAACAGCATCTCCGAGAACTTCAACACCATCGCCCTGCGAGCCTCCTGCCAAATCAACCGGAGCCCAGTTGATTGGGTTTCTGATCGGCACCAGACTTTAGGGAAACAAACATTAACAATCTTTACTGCCCCCACCTGCAGCCACAAACTTCTCAAAAGATTCTGGAACCTCTACAGTCTCTTGGATGCGGGCCCAAGCCTATTTTTCACAGGACCTTACACATAAGGCCGTCCTTCCATCGTGTCTCTTGTAATTGTAAAGAGTTTCTTCTATGGACCTAAAAAAGTTGCCTTTAGCAACAGAGTGTCTCTTGCAACCATGTCTCTTGTAAGCGATGTTGCTAATATGACAAACACAAGAAAACCAACTTTCAAATGTCCCTTGTAACGGTGTCTCTTGTAAACGGATTTGGTCCCCAAGCGGCGGGGGCAGCCGAGACCCTACCTGGTGCACGGACACGGCGCTCTGGATGTCGACGCACATGCGCCTGACGGCCAGCTGGGCCAGTGCGAAGGCGTCCCTGGGCACGGGGTTGGGCAGCGGGAAGGGGCTCATGTGCTTGAACTTGGGCATCCAGTACATCATGCGCGCAAACTTCTTGAACACCTCGCTGCGGAAGCCAAACGTGTCCAGCACCATCTGGCGCAGCTCACGGTCCGGGATCACCCCTGCGGGAGAGCGGGAGTCGAGGGAGAAGATGAGGGAGGGACAGAAAATGCCTAGGGGAACTTAAAGAGGCCATGAAAACAAAATGCAGCACTGCTCAATTTGAAAGAAGCAATTTTCGGCGACTCCCTCAAGCTCCATCCACACCACTGAAGATAGTTTTTAACTTAACAAAATGCGAGAAACAGTGAAAAACTTTCGAATTTCGTGCAGCAGTTATGTAATATGGGCAGGAGTGATGCATTATGGGTCAGCACAGACAACATAGTCATCAGCGTGTTAACTGCCCATTAGCAGTCAAGGGATGAAATCAAACAGAACTACAGGCCCCACTGCAATCATCCAGTCATGCTTCTGGGCATGTCTTGGATAGGTGGCCACCAAGCGCGCAAACAAAAATCTGCAACATCATGCAGACACCACCCGAAAGTGGCAAGGAAGTCGCCACTGCTTCAGCTGTTTTCTTTATTATCTTTATCATTAGTTTGATGTTTGTGATAAAACTGGCAATACCTTTATCAGGACAAAGCAGTCTTTCTAATGAGCCCGCCTAGTATTTTATCTCCATGGTCCCTTACGTCTGCTTATGTGCTTTGAAGACAAAAGCGTTACAGCTTCCCCTGGCAAGGCTTATCGAAGACTGTTTCACTGCTACAACCTGTTTGTGTCTCTTTACTCGCTTCCTTTTCGTCATCTTTGGCACGAACTGCTTAGACAGAGAAACTGGGGACACTTCACCACACAGCTTCCCAGAATAAGAGCTCGTGTAGCTGGGGCCCACCTGTTCGACTCGTTTGTCGTCACATTGATTTGTCATATGATATGATGTCATCGAAGCATGTACTAGGCTAACTCTCGCTCCTAGGGTTGCCAGCTGTCCCCGAAAAATAAACCGGCCCTTCAAGGGGGGGGAATGGGGGGGGGAGGGGAGCATCGTATATAGAAAGTTGAATTTGTTAAAAAACAGCCGCCACGTTTTTGGTTTTTTTACTTGCAATGTCATTTACTGTAGCGTTTTCCTACAGAGAAACCCACATAACGTTTGAACCGAAATTGATTGAGATTTTGGTTATTGCTGTGAATGTGCTTCACTGAAGAGTAACCACACTTGCTGACCGCGCCGGCGGCATTTTTTTGTGTTGCTCCTCCGTTTTTTCCCCTTCCATCTCAGTAATCGTGCTCGGCCACGTATTTCCTCAGCTCGCGTGTCTTTTCATAGCTGGTCGACACATATTTATCATCGTAGTGGCTGTATTGACGCTTACAAATGGCCAAAATAGAAATACCCGCGGCACAATGCCCAAAAAAACTGGCCAATGTCAGCCGGTTTTAGGTACAGACCGGCAACCGGCCCGTTGTCTAAAAAACCGGTCGGGCCGGTCCAAAACCGGTCAGGTGGCAACCCTACTCACTCTACCACTGGAAACGTAGTGAGGTAGCATGGTGGTAGTGCACTCAGCTTTTACTCTGGAGGCCTGGGTTCCATTTCTATACAAACTCAAACATGCCCTATTTTTGCTTCAAGCTAATTGACCTACTTTAGTAAAATAATCCACATACACATTTTGGTCCAAATTTCATTGCTTTTGTATGTAAGTGGTTTGTAGTCTTTACAGCAGCAGCTATTTTCTGTACCGGACAACAACGCTGCTTCTTTGCGCAGCGAGGCACTTAAAACTTTCGCCTTAAAGACGCAAGAAGTTAAAAATTGTTATTCTAAAAATCTGAAAAGCAAGCTTGCAATTCCTTACAGCGATCAGTGAAGACTTGACCCCTTTGCCACATGACTGCTTTGGCAGTTGCTCAGTGGGCGCAAAGAGAACAACTCAACAGAAATATTGCATTTAAGCAGAACATTATTTTTTTTTCTAGATCATAATTGTAGACACCACTTTTCTGTTTTGTCTATACAGAACAACAACTATTGCCAAAATTCCACCTGGATGTGAAAACTTGCAATTTGAACTTCGCTTCCGTTGTATTTTACCAAGAATAGTCATCAATTTCCCCTCTCAAAGAATTTCTATCAGGCCAACCGGATGATTTTCTTTTGTGTGTTCCTATCTGATCTTCTGTTGCTTGAGGGCATTTTACAGATGCCACAGTCTTACCACACCTGCTGAGGACAAAGTTTAACGCATGGAAGTTTGTCTGCTTGAAATGCTTTAATAGGGTAAAATTAGACTAACCTGATATGGTCTGTCACTGACTACAATACGCAGTTTGCTGCAAAGTTCCTCTTGGAAGTTTTTCAAAATTCGTAACTTTTTTGAAGCATTTATTTTGAATAGGCGATGTTATCCTAGAACTACCATTTCCAATACGTTGAAATATTAAAAGTAAAGTGTTAAACACCCAAGCTAAACATTGGCTGTGACATTTGCTGTAATGAGGAACTTCCAAAAAAAGAAATCTGAATGAGCCCGGAACTCTCATACAGACACCATTTTAGTTGTTCACCTCCATCATTCACTATGTTTCGTGGGCATCTTTTAAATTTGGTGAGTTGCATTTGCACATATTTTGTCTTAACTGAGAAATTCTGTTTTTACATGAAGCAAAGAATACTTAACAGTGCAATGAAGTTGGCGTCAAACACGTTTTCCCCAAATACAGATTTACTGACGTTAAGGCAAGCAGTTAAAAATTCAAGAACCCCCAATGGCAACTGAAAGAACAAAAATGCTGATGATGCAAAATTATAAACCAACAAAACTCAAGTAATAACCCAATAATGCTTTAGACCGCTGAAAAAAAAAAACTGTGAAAATGAGCTAACCTGTAGGAAACAACACAAAATAACTGCACGGTTAGGGTTGAATGCAAATTTACAATGCCTGGCTGACACTTAGGGGAAAGTTACTGTTACGAAGCGTCACGACAGTACATATAGGGCCAAGCACTGGGATTACACTCAGTAATAAAACAGTTATGAAACAATGCTGTTAAATTAAGTGGGTTCCTTGCGTCCTACTGGAACACAGTTTTCTTCAAGTGAGCAAGCTACAAATTGCAGCAACAGGAAATGTAGCCAACAGCCACCTCCAATAACTGTTGGCATGATGCGATCAGCATTCATCCCATTGCGTGAAAGATGTGTAATGACAACGGCGATTCCCCTTCTCCCTAACCCCTCCTAAGTTCAAATGTCAAACTGATGCCCTGCTGAGGAAAAGCCAGTAGACCATGACAGATCGAAAACTGCGTGATGTACCCCAAAAACAGTAATCACACGAAAATTGTTCTTGGGTTGAAATATCAGTTCTACAGTGTGCCGCATAATTGTACGTCTGCAACACTGCGGCTCCCTGAGGCCCTGCAGACAAGCACTCTTCCATTCCAACCACGGGATAAGCTCAACACACCCTCGCTTATCTGTGGCAGCAGTTAGCCAAGGCAGGACGTCTTCAAATATGTGAAAAGAATATTTGCTAGCCATACATCTGCATTCGGTTAAAAAGGATTTTACATACGGCATTTTTCTACAACTTACTGTATATTAAGATGATGAACATTCAGTTCACTGCCATTATAAGAGGCTCTCCCCAATTGTTGCTTTGCTGGACCGATCATCAACTGTCACAATGAACTACTCATATTAGTATTTTGCAAACAAGCGCACACATGTGCAAGCCTTGTATGCACTTGCAAAATTTACTATTTTAAAAGGCGCCAAGGTTTCAACTGAATACCTGCCGCTCTTTCATTCACTCTTCCTTTTCTGTGCTTGCTACAGACACTAAGGTGTACACCACTCTTGCCACAAGTTCACATCTGGTGTTGTGGACAAATTTTTTTCAACTGCAACGAGCGAAATGCCGCCATGGTTTCATCGATAACAAGTCCCATCTCCACACATGACAGCCATATCTGCAGATTCACGTGCCCCCAATTGTAATTCATTCTTTACTTGGGGAAATTCAAAAATGTAGTTTCCTGATTTTTCGTAGGTAAAACCAGACACCACATTGATACAGATTCTGTCAAAAGTAATTGGAATGAACCAGTTCCCGGAAACTGTCTGGCTCTTTTGTGTGTTTAAAAGTCCTATTTAATAGAAAAAGCTTCCTGTAAACTGGTAATGGCTGTCATTGAGCAAGCAAGACAAATGTTTTGTGATAATACAAGTATTTGTTCCAATTACTTCTGACAGCGCCCCTGTATATGACAGAAGACATTTTATTTTAGAAGGCAGTTTAGGTACACAAAATTTACTGCGATGTTGGCGGATGGTTTTGTATTAGATTAATTGATTTCACTTTGGACTCCGATTGTGACCCGCCAAGTTTCAGACCGACGCGTCAAAAAAAAAAAAAGTGCGCGTTAGAATTGCGCAAATACGGTGCTTTGGTGGTCAGTTGTCACAGAGGTTGTCACGGAGAGGTTATGAATAACTTGTACTGGCTACTGAGTAACAATTTGTCCAGTTGCACGCATGCACCTTTTCATTGTGGTTGTACACAACGGAAACATTTCAACGAAATCGAAACTGAAACAAAGTGAGCCACGTGGACTGGAGCATCCCATTGGTGAAATATTTATAGCTAAGCCGTTTGTGTCTTTTAAAAAGGACATGGTGAACAAAAGTACCCAGATACAGTTATTTTACTGCATTTACATGTCACATAGTGGAGGGCCGAATTAATTTTGCAAGATCTTTAAAGGAGCATGAAGAAAAAACACTTGGGCAAGATGTGCGAATCCTACATTTCACCATTAAAGCTTCGTAACGTCGCAAAACATACTACAGGAAAGTGCACAGGGCAGTGATACCTGAATTCCATGGGCTTTTAGCGCTTTCTGTGTTCATAAACAACTACAGTGGTGCTACGAGCGTTATATTTCGTTTTCAAGACATTCAATCTACCGATGTAGGTCAACAGCCGACTTGCTTTTACACTCGAGTGCATGTTTAAGGGTCTGATTTGATTGTCTCGTCCACTGTTGGCAGTTCTTGTGGAGGATCTCTTTTTTTTTTGCTGGCCTGTACCCAAGTTTGGTGAGGCTTTATCAAGGAGGTCAGAGAGGCCAAACTGGTCAAGACTATCAAAAAGAAAAAGACATAAAATACGTCTATCTTTGCACCCCCTTTGAGCTACATGATTGGCACAATGCTGGAGAATACACGAGTGCTTGGGAAATAAGGAATGCCGCTTAAGTCCTCTCCCCGCAAATGTGAGAAGCGCAAAAAAGCAGCGCAATTTCGTGACCAAGCAAAATGGAACATCGCATGACAGGCAGTACATATCCATCTCTTTCATCACTAGCAAAGGAACCAGGCAGGTGAATGGAATCTCTAGCTCCTAATAAATACAAACACCTTACATTCCTCTTGTCACTGGCGACAGGAACGTGGAGACATGGACCCCCACATCCTAGCATTGGCATTTAAACCTGCTCCTTACCACTAGTGCAAAGACAGTTCACCCACTCCCTAAAAAGGCACCACTATGTTTCCTCCCCTTCCTCAGTAGTGCAAGGAACAGAGTGAGAGGCAGGATTATGATTCACTCTTTGTCTGGGATGGAGAAACACGCTTCAACCTTTGACAAGTAACACTTAAGGTTGCCGCTTCTAATGTTTAGGGGAAAAAAATCTGTGGCAGTGCAATAGTAGTAACAGGCGCACTGCAGTGTTGCACGCGCATACCAGGGAAAAGATTCGCATTTTATCGAGGTAGTCCGACCAGCAGAGGTGCGGGCGTAACAAGTTGAGCGCATCCTATTTTAACTCCCCCTCCAATGCACAACAGCTGGTTGCGGTGAATGAGCCGGTGTGGCCGCAATAGTGGAATCCGTCGCCTTTTTCCACAACACCAGGCGAGTTTTTGTGGACGGGGTGTCACATTACAGGCGGTGCAGACAAATTTCGAAAAACAAGTAGAGTGTGGTGCAATCCCCTCCTCTCTTTTTTTACGGTACAACAGGTGGTTATCATAGATACTGGCTCGCGCAAGAGAGAGAGAGATAGCAATAGCACGATATTTAATAAACTTGCGATGTCAGTTGGCTTGCTATGCCACATGGATGAGGCGCCAATGACATTTATAACGATGAATGGGGTTGCAAATATGCGTTGAACTGTTTACATGGTCTCATCGACACTTGTGACTTTTAGGTAAATCTTTCTTACCGCGGGAGACACGTTTGGATCGAACAACTGAGCTGCTCTTTCAATGATAACGAATTCAACGTTGTCCCCGTTCCCCGCACCGTAGCCGCAACACCTCTCACCGTGAGACTCCATGGTGTCGAGCAGCCGCACACCGCAGTCCTGGTGGTGCGGAAAGTGGAAAAACTCGGCTTGCACCAGAGTGCGGGGCGTGTACTTTCCCTTGGGGAACAGGTCGAACAGCGTCTTGTACACCTCCAAGTCCTTCTCGACGCCGAACTCCTGCACGTAGCGGGTGGCCACGTTGATGAACTCAACGTGACCCTTGCGATTCTCGTTGTTCACTTTGAACCGCTCGACGACCTCCATGAAGCCCTCGCGGTTGCGAAGCTCTTCGCTCTTGAACATGCTTTCGCGAAGCGCCAAATGAGTCTCCGAAGAGGACGGCGGCTTGCGCCGGCCGAAGAACAGCCGAGCCCTCGACGTCGCTATGCAGCGGACGCCACCGCAATGCCTGGTCGCCGGTATTCGAGACGACAGCATCGTGCAAGACACCGTGCCTGCCGAAAAGATCATCGCGGCGACAGAAACGCACCGGCATCGTAGCAGGCTCATAGCGAGAAAGCTGGCGGCACACACAAGTTTTTTCTAAACACCTATTAAACAACGTTCGCTTGTTACGGGAAGCTCTTCATGACTACGGTTAAGCTGGAGCACGAAACGGAACTGATGTAATTCGTAAATCACGCCACTAATAAAACTGCACGAGGATCACTTTGATCACTGACCTCCACGGAGGCGCCATTGCCGCGGTCGCCAGTGTTTGCGGACTCGACAACCGGCGTCCGCCGTATCCGGCTCCGTGCCGACGTAGCCTCGCGCGTCGTCTGCTCCTAACCGCGTCGTCTGCTACATTTCTGCCATCACCTCAGTGAAGCCTTGCGCAGCACCCAAATGCCAATAAAACCTATTAAAAGTGTATTTCCGGCACATTTTCCACAAGGCGGCTTACAATAAGAGTTATACGGCGTTGGGCTTGCCGTAATTTGTTGTTTTGATAGGCGTACAAGCGGACTGGGAAACGGGAATCGCGTGTTATCGCGCTATATCAACACCGCGATCGTCGTCACGAGTGGGGCCCTACGGAAGCCGATACGGCACCGACGCGAAGCCACGAAGCCGTAATCAGGAAGAAGGCAGAGCGCAGCCGGTCAACGCCGATCCCTGAACTAAAGTGCGAGGAGCAGGCTTCAGTTCGTCATGGCGGTTCGTCCGCTCCCGTGGCTGCGTCGTTTCGTCACCCGGAACGGCACCACCGATGAATCCGTGTACGAACCTTTCCGGAACGGCAACGTGTCCTACGTAGGCCACGACTGCCGCTCCATACCGGACCGGTTAGTGCACGCGCACGCCTTCGCGGCGTACCGCCTGGACTTGAGCTACAACCAACTGAGCACCATCCAGGGCATTGAACACTTCGTCCAGGTATGGATTGTGACCCTAATTAGTGCGAAACGTAACTGAAACAAAATTATGAGAACTATAGTGGGTCCGAGGTATGGACGCGCACGGACTAAGGATGCCCCTATTCGCAACTATCTATGGCTGCTGCGTGTGTACATAGATTAAAGATCACAGATAGTGTACGTTACAAAACATGTGCAGCACTGTTTGCAAATGTACCAGCTGTGGCACTTGAGAGCTTGTAGTGATGCCTTCACCAAAGACGAGGGCCGAATGCAGGGTTACACGGTTGGCATGCCTGGTTTGTTGGTACAGATTTTCTTTGTATGTTGGTACCAATTTTGAAGCAAAAGCACTTAGCCGCTACGTACCATCCATCTTTGCTAACATTGCCACTACTTTTCCTATTGTTTACAGTGCCTGCATATTCTCTTATCTAAAACGCGATCATGGAAAAGTATACGTGGGATTTTATTTCGGGGAGACCTGTAAAAAAGGTAGAGGGAGAACTGAAACAAGAAAAGAAGAAGTGACAACGAAAAGGCAGGAAGAGGCCTAAACAAGGGCTCAATTAAAAAATAAAAATTTGGGACATCGTGTGCGTTTAGTATGAGCTTAAACAAACAGAAAAATAAAACACCATTGTTTCTTTCATTTGTATTTTTTTCTTAAAACACATTGCAAAATGGCTTACCGTTGTGCACGTGGGAGCCGATATGGAAGCCGCGTAAGGTTGATGCGTAGCTTGCGACAGGAAAATAATTATTGGTTTATGGCCCCCTCTATTCCTCTCGCAAGGCCGAAAATTTCTGCGTGTGTGTGTGCGTGTGGAAGGGGGTGGCCCTGCGTGCAGCGCAATGCGCTGAATACACGTGCGCAAGCTACCACTCGTCTAATGCGCTGAGATCTTCAAGCCACAGTAAATCCTACTGTGCATACGACTATATTTATGCTAAATAATGAGAAGCGCCTCTCAAAATGGACTTCTCCCAAAATGGGAACAAAATAGGGAATATTAGGGGATATAAAGTGACTAAAACCACTGCTAATAACCGCATATCACACTGCATATGATTTAGGAAGTATTCTTGCTACTATTTCTTTTATCAAACTTGTAACTAACGAGCGACGTGCGAGCTGGAATTACGGGGGGTCAAATCCAAACACAGGATTCCCCCCTTTCTCCCCCCCCACTTTTTTAAAACACCAGAACAAGAATTAATTGCGTTTCACGAAACGGTACCCAAAACGGCTGAGTACCAATATTTCTGCCCCAACCAGTCCGCCCGTGCAGCCATGCGCTCGTTCTCACTCGGAGATGACCACTTCATGAGGTTCGACCTTAGCAACCACCTTAGCGTACGAGCTCCCGTAGCAAACTTTCATCGACTGTCAGATCACAGTTCACAAGGTTTGCCCTAGGCGTACTACGATTTGGCGCCAATGACATCCAGAATCTTCAACCCACTTGAAAAAACGCTTAAGATAGGACGGGTGCGCAAGGACGCGGGGTTCTTTCACATCAAGCGTACGACGCGATCATTTTACTACTCTGCCGAGGAACTTGTTCAAGTTTGAAAGAAGTAGCCTTGGTGGACCTCATTCAGCCACATTTTAACCATGAAAGACGTTTTTGAACCGAAAAAAAAACACAATAAATGTGAAAAGTTTCAAATTTCGCGCTGAGGGTACGCAATACGTCAGAAGTGACTTAATATGGGACAGCACTAAACAATCCTTCGTGTGTCAACTGCCGGTGAGCAACCGGGTAATACGATCAAGCGAGGCCCCACTACAATCCCCATTTGGTGTTTCACGGTGATGTTGAGTTTGTGGCCGGTTTGTGGCCGCCCAGATTTCTTCCATAGTTGCTATTTGTTTGTAGTTTGCGATAAAATTGGTGTCGTTGTTATCGGGACAATATCATAGCTGAGCGGATACCCGATCCCGGTACGAAACCCGGTATAGGCGACCAGTGCTACTGCGCATGCGCAGAGGCGAAAAACTGGTTGGGCGCATGCGCGCAGGTGTACCGGGTAGCGTACCGGGACCGGTTCTCCGCTCTGGTATAATTCTTTAATGAGCCAAACTTGTATTTTTTTGTCATAGTTCCTTTAAGCCCATACCTAAATCACGGCCGCTCAATGAAAGAGAGGCATGCACCCAGACAGACATGCAGCTAGCTCTTCGCACGCTGCACACAATTCGTTGACCGAATAGATTACGTGACACGACATCTCTCAGCCCTACTTATTATGCATATGCGATTCACGGTCACAACAGAAACCTAACTAGGGTAATAGGTGTAGTAGTGCTGAACCCCGAGCATACTAACATACATACCCATGTCCCTACCAGTTTTGACACACAGAGCTTATAGCAGTTTCATCCTCCCCATACAACCAGGCGTACCTCCGTCTGAACGGACAGCCTGGGACGTATGTACAGTCATCTAAGAACTCTGCGCCAAGCCGCCAACGCCTGCAACATCATTACTCTTCCAACCCGCCGCGGTGGCTCAGGGGCTAAAGGCGTTGTGTTGCTTGGCCAGGGATGCGGGTTCGATTCCCGGCCGCGGCGGCCGATTTTTTGGTGGAGGCTAAAAGCAAAAACGACCGTGTGTACGAGGTTTCCGTGCACGCTAATGATCCCCTGCAGCTGGTCAAAATTAATCCGGAGCCCTCCACTACGTGGCACGTCTCGTCGCGTGTGTAGCGTCGGCGCGTTATAGACCCTACAGTCAATCAATTAATCACACTCACTTCTCCATGAGAGGGCAGCACCATCGTCCGTCGATGGGAAACCCCCACCGCCGTAGTGGCACCCTTGT
The DNA here is from genome assembly GCA_013339765.2 of Haemaphysalis longicornis. Lineage (NCBI taxonomy): Eukaryota > Metazoa > Arthropoda > Arachnida > Ixodida > Ixodidae > Haemaphysalis > Haemaphysalis longicornis. The sequence continues at coordinate 42,399,774 of CM023452.1, read as the reverse complement.
TCCGGCACTTACATTTAACACCTTCCCGGACTTCTTACAGGGCCAGGCACACGTGAGGGGAGCGACGCATATCCGCACGCGTTTTCCCTCACTGGAAACCGGTCCGACTGCAGCGGTCACGAATACGCATGAAGGCTACAGGACCGGTTTTGGAGAGGGAAAAACCGCGCAGGGAAACGTGTCCATCTTCGCCCATGTGTTTGGCCTTTAACACTATACTTTAACTGTCCAAATCGCTAGAGTGACAAATAAAACTGCATGCCAATGCTTTCCAGAATCAATCCACCCTCCAATCCGCACACCTGCTAAGTCTTCAAACCCAGACTCGGACGCACTGGACCTCCCCGCCACCCCGCGCCATACAACACGTGCAAGACGTGTTGGCTGAGGACTGGTATGTGGCTATCCCCAATTGTGAGCGCTGGATGCTGGCGTTTAAAATTTAATCTATCTCCCTATCTTTGAGCTGATATGTGTACACGTGGACTGAGTACAACGCAAACCGGCGAGTGCTCACACAAAAACAAATCCACTACTTGGTTTGCTGGTGTTTTCCTGGTGTTTGCGTCCGTTTGCGTCTTCGGATGAAAGCCGTACAGCTCCCGGAATTAATTTCAAACTATGATTTTCTGTTTCTACTACAGCGTGGACAAAATATAGCTACGGGGTGGCCAAGTATGGAGGGCAACGAGATTAGTCTCTTCTCCGAAACCGGTCCTGTAGCCTTTACGCATGTTCCTGAACGTTGCATAAATAATAAAAACGCGTGCAGAGACGGGGCGTTCTCCTCACATGTTTCGCCCTTGAGGAGTGGTTGCAGCGCTTTTCGTTTTGCTAGAACTGCTTATTTTAACAGCGCCGTTCACCGCGGCGGGTTTACCCCCCGATGCATGCTCGATCTTCCCTCTCATCTCAACTTTCACCCCTTGCTGTCCGTTGTCGGGCCATGCCTGACACGGCTATTCACGGCAACACGGCCGTAGCGGTCCGCTCTCGGGGTACGCCACACTTGGGGGCTCAGGGGTGAAGTGCGTGTTTTTTTTTTTTTTTTTTTTCTCACGAGTGGGCAAACGGTCCGGCAGTTCCGGTCCGGAGCTTTTAAAGTAGGTGAAAAGTTTGGACAGGACAGGGTTGGTGCTAGTGCGCGAGCCGAACACGTCACTCGAAGGTTCTGCATGCCAATTACAGACATCTATAGTTATGACGACAAGTTGCAGGCTACGGCTGCCTCACTGTCTCCCACACAAACTCGCTTGGAACGTTAGAACTGAAGTTGTTCGGCGCACCTCCTTCTGTAACGGGGTTACTTTCAGTAAGGAGTATTTATCAAAATGGCAGCGGAATGAAGTGGTCTTTGGCAGTTACTCAATAGTTTTAGGTAATTGAGCTTAGAATAGCTTTTGCTGTAGACGTTATTCATGCAAACGCCTAACGTTTTGCCATACGAGCTGCCCAAATTATGCGTTGTGCTGCTGAGCCAAGGACGCTGGTTCAATCCTGGCCACTGTAGCTTTTTTTTCTGCTGGAGGCGAAAAGCGAAACACCCATGTGTCGACCTTTGGGCGCACGTTAAAGGTTGCCAATTGGTCGAAATGATCCCGGAACCGTCCACTACGGCGCGCCTCAATTGTCCACGTGTGGCTCCTGCGCGTTAATCATCCCATTGTTTTTTTTTAACCACGAAAGTGTTTTATTTCGGATTCACAAAGATTTACTTACGTCAGATCCATCCACGGAAGTGACGCCAGTACAACGAAGCAAGCGCGCCGTAAAGGAAGCACCCCGCTGCACATGTCTTTTGCGGGGAAGCAACCTTTAATACTAAAGAGTACGTTATACTTAGGGTTGTTCGTTGTCGGGTTGTATATTTTAAGCACAAAGTGCTTTATGCCGGGATACACCAAGATTTCACTGACGGTTATATCCGTCACGAAATGGCGCCAGTACACCTTTGCCGAAGGACGACCCGCCAGCAGGATGTCGCTCGCCAAGCCACCCCACAAGGACAGCCGCCGACCCGCAAATCATGCTCAGCTGCAGATTTCGTGCACAATTCACTTTTCGTGTTTTGCGATTTCCTATGACAGAGGAATCACCACAGTTTTTTTTAGGATTTGATTTGCCCTCATCAAGCACCGAGAGAGCGAACCTCGATTCAAACGAAAACATTCTTTCCATAAACGGGCTACCATCGGTTGCTCTGCGTTAGGTATGCAACTAATTCTTGCTAACCGGTACTGAGCGTATATAAGTGAATTCTAGGATTTTTGAAGATCACACCCTTGGGTGTGAGAAGTGTGAACTATTGGTTTTATTTCTTCAAAGTAGTATTTAAACACGTTTTAACGTAGCCGAAAAATTCAGTAAAGCCTTATTAGCCCTTGTTAGCTTGTTAACCGAAGAATTCGCTCAACTGTGAGACCCCGGTGTACTCTGAGGGGAACATCGCTGACGGTACCTCAAAATTTCTTTTGAATAGCAGAAACTTTAGAGTTACGCGCAGTTTTCCACCTCCTTCCTGCGCTTATTCGAATCCCACCATTTTACGGGTTACTTAAAAGACTCGGTGTTATTGGGACAGCTCCCCAGTAGCGCGCAAGCACCTTCATTACAGCGTCCCGCTGTCTGTCGACGCCGACCATTTTCGTCAGTGCTGCCTGGCAGCGCGTTAACGCGTTATCGCGTTCGTCTTGTCTTTATCCTTCTAACGTATGTTATCATCGGATCTTGTCACAGATGTAAAAGATCTGCGGTTCGTAGCTCGATGTTTTGCTGGCAAACAACAGCTTCTCACGTTCAAGTATCTCAGTGCGTGCACGCATACGGAAGCTCTCAGGAAAAGCGAGTTACACCGGTTTGTCTACGACGCGAATGAACCGAATGACACAGATTCGCAAAACAACAGTTTGTTCAGCAGAGCCACGGTTTCCTCTTTAAGCGCCCGCAAACCATTTTAGAAACTCACAGCATTCGCAGGCATCGATGCAGCTGCATTTCAGGCATTCCCGTCGCCACAGCAGTCGTCAGCCCTGACATAACCAGCTCGTTCTCACTGTGAATAAAATTTTGTAGCGTGAGCTACACTGGCCGAGGTTGAGCAGTTTGGCGTTGCTCCTGGAGAGCCGTGCTGCGCATGGCGAGGAGCAGTGACGTCTCACGGCGCCAAGCTGGCGCGCCGAGCGCCGCCTGCCGCCGCCACTGGATAGGATTGGATTAGAAATCGTTTTAGCAGCAGTAAGCATGATAATCAGCTAATCCTAGACAACCAGGAAACATAAGAATAAACAGCGAACCTTAGCTCACGCTACTGTATCCTGGCATCAGCCGAGCTTATGCTAATTTCTTCTAAACAGCGAAGCGTTTCGCAATTCCTTGATTCCAGCGTTTTCACGAAATTCAGTATACAGTATGAAGAAAAGAAATCACGGCCACGGCAGAATTCGAACCTGTGTCTGGTAGATTAACGGAGTTAGTCAGTTCGTCCTTACACACTCGGCTATGACCGTATTTTTTTCCAACGATAACTTTATTTACACAAATAACTATGGGTACAGTTAACCTCGAAGCGAGAGATATGCAGTGAAAACACAAGAGCACAGCCGAGGGACATTATTACATATGGACACACAGAAGCATACATATATAGGAAAAATGTCTCTGGTACAGGCAATAACAAGGCTTGTAGCATGAAAATAAATTTCACAAAGCATCAAGAAAAACACGCCACTAACTAGTCGCGGACTCTGCGGTATATATATACAAAGCATGATTCAGAGTTGACGCGAGGGATCATAAGAAAAGAAAACGAAAATACAGAGGTGGATAAGGAAAGTACTGCCGCTTGCAGCATCTGGCGTGAATGCCTTCAACGCCCGTCGCACCGTGCAACATATGTGCTACACGAAATAAGTAGGCGAGACAAAGACGTGTTTGTCTCGGCGGATGGCCTCTCTTGTTTTAAAGGAACTCGCGGCGTGACCAGTTAGTACCCGAGAGTCAAACAGCTTACTCGGCTGTGACTGTGGGGAGAGGAATCAAGCCACCTGCTCAACACAGATCACGTATAAGTGTGCGCCGCGCTTTCCGTTCGTTCGTTCTGCTTCTTCGATTCGCTTTTTCTTCGCCGTTATAGCAACAATGACGGAGTAAAGGTCGTTGCGGCAGTGAATAAGAACGAAATCGGCTGCAATCGTGGACATAAACCATCGTGATGGTCGTGAAAGTTGCGTAGAGCTTCGCAACCTTCAAGTTTTAAGCGTTAATGTGAGCTTTCTTCATTTTTTTCTTCTCCCTGACATGCAACTTCCTCAAACCTAACCGCCACGGTGGCTCAGTGGCTAAGGCGTTGTGGTGCCGAACTTGAGGACACAGGTTCCTTCCCGGCCGCGGTGGCCGTTTCGCTGATGGAGGCGAAGAACGAAAATGCCCGAGTGTCGAGACTTTGGTTCACTTTAAAGACCCCCAGGTGGTCAAAATGAATGTGCAAGCCTCACTAGCGGAGATGTAGGTTCGGCGTGTAAAAACCAATCTGCCACTAGGGTACACGCCACTCAGAGGACAACGTCAACCTCGCTGAATTGACAGCAATTTCTGAGGCCGAGCTTGATGGCCGTGTACACGACAGCTTAGGCCCGAACATTGACATCCTGTCGTGACTTTTACGAATGCAGTGCGAGAGCATCGAAAGATACTATGTCAAGAACCTTTATCACAAGCCATCCACTCGAAGGCCGTAACACTTACCTTCCGTGCGAAGATAATTTGGGCCACAAGGACGTCTACTCGTGGACAGCAACAGGCGGACACGGCGACAGGTATACACTTCCGGCGATGCCCTTATTCACCGCTAGGCTCCGTTTCCACGTTGGTCATTGGAAAAAAACGAGCTTCGGTGTTCCCCATCTGCACTTATTCGGCTGCGTGGATTAAACCTCCCTAGGGGGGGGTCCTCACCGGCAGCGGGAAGTGTCGTAAGGATTCGTTCATGGCGGAATCCTGCCAGCCATCCCCACACCTGGCCACTGGATCGACGGACACCGTTTGGGCGTCCTTGCCCAAATCACCCCACATCGGCGCCGTACACAGATATTCGCCATCCTTTGTGTTCTCGCTCTGGCCTGCAGCGCTAGAGACAGCGGCCGTTAATAGGCCTACGGGGACCGGCGGCCGTTGTATGGCAGCACCGTCGATTCAGCAAACAGTGCCGCCTGTGGCGAACAGCTCGTCAGTGGAATGCCGGTGGCGGTCAGCGCGGCGTAGTTGTGCATGGCTGTCGTTCTGCTGTGGTGCAGCTTGCAAAGCGTAGATGACCACATGGAATTTTTTTCAGATCGGTAAATCTTGAAAGTAGAGACGACCTTCACGAGGCATGTCATGTGAATGATTTACTCGCCCATACACAACAATTGCGAATAGCAGACGACGCTCAATGCGCCAATATAGAAGTGAAGGTAGGAGTGCACGTCCATTCCTTTGTGCAACTTTTTCATGCAGTATTGTTGCCTGCGAGCAGTTTGGTGTACCGAGGAATACATTGCAGCCAATCCAGGAATGCTGCGGCGCTGGCCTTTCGCAAGTGATGACGAAACGGCGTCGTGCACGAGCGAAATACAAAGTTGGGGGCTGTCTTCTAGCATTTACCCCAAAACAAAAATTCTGTGGCACGACGCTACGTACTTCATTATTACGGTATAAACGTGTTTAATTTCATGGAAATACGTTTACAGCAGCCATCGGGAAGCATTTACAGGATAAATACCGCATGACAGTAGAACGTTGTTGTGTGTCGTGGAAAAGCATTGCCTTATGCGTGCAATATTTGCACGCAATATTGCAATATTTGCTGGCTAGTTAGTTGGTTCTTCAAAAAAAGCTATTACTGCGCGGCGGAAGGACGACAGACTTGAAGGTGCCAAAAACCTGCCCTCAGTTTCACAACTCAGTGCGGCGGTCGCGTTTTATAACAAGCTGCCACCTACAATTGAAAAATCATGCACTCCTTCCAACGACGAGGATGGCTTAACGCAAAGCTTTCTCATGAAAGTTTTTAGATGCGACGCTGAGAGGAGCATCTCTTGCCGGCGGCCCTGTCCTGCGTCCGTCGTTGTCGTTGTCCGCGTCCGCACAGCTGCGTCTCTCCTCCGCTCACCCCTCTCCTCTCGCCGTTATAGCGCGCCCTCTACCCCAACATCTGTGGCGCGCGCAGTGCGGCGCGCTCTCTCACTCCGCCGGTGGGCGGCGCTACGCGCGTCGCAAGCGCGTTGTGCGCATGTGCATCGCCCTCTCTCTCCGCGGTCTCCTCTCCTTCGGCCGCGCTGCGCATTAAGCGGAGTGCCGCGCTCCGGCCGGTCTCTCAGTCGACGGTCGTCCGCGCTGCGCTTGCTCTCTCTCTCTCTCTCTCTCTCTCTCTCTCTCTCTGTCTCTCTCTCTCTCTCTCTTTCTCTCGCATTACCCGACGATTGCTCACGCAATTCGAGTAATCGACCCAACGGAAACGTACAATGGAACCCCCTTCAGCGTCGCATCACACAAGGGTTCCCGTCGAGGGGAGGTGGGCCGTAATTTTTTTGGTTGCTGTCTTGGCTTGGACTTAGACTCACGTACTCTTTGGACTTTGACTGGTTCAGCTTCGAATTATTACCCGCACGCAGTTTGGTCGTTTGATCGCCGCGACTTTTACTTTGACCCTTCCCCGTTCTATTTCCGCCTGAAGAAAGCTCCGCATTCAACCATCGGTCGTCGTTAGGCGGGAGGCTGGATGATTTTAGTGACCATCGCTTTGTCCGGGGCTTGCGTCCGTGTACACAGTGTTGCGCATGCGCCGAGGAGCATTGAGCATTGGGTTGTATAACTGAATTGTGTCGGATTGGATTGGATTTGGATTGACAGAACTCTGTCTGGTTGGGTTAAACTTAAGAGGCAAATACACCAACCAAGGGCGTTTATTCAAAGCGGTCCCAACGTTGGTACTCGGCTCCTTCATCAGGGGTGACTATTACGACAAGAAGCAGCGGTTATAAGGTGTCTTCTTCTTTTTTTTTTTTCTTTGTATTCTTTCCCTTGCGCGTCGGAGGCCTTGGGCGTAGATGGTGGAAGGGCTCCGAGGGATCTGTTCAGGCCTTGCCGGTTCCCTTGTATTGTATATATTGGTTTCGGTGCCAATCACCTGCGCGCCGTCAAAGTTAATCCTGTGGCGCTTTTTCGCAGTGTCGGCCAATGCACTGCGCATTTACACTTGCGAACGTCGTTTTTGTGTTGGCGAGGCGTTCCGGGAAGTTCATGGTCTCCCCAACAGCGGGGCATTGTGCGCAAGCAATTTTGTAGGACCCCTTGTGATTTTTCTTTTGGCGGCCGCTCTTTAGGTCGAGGGTATGAGCCGTCCAAGAGTTGACACTGGCTTGTGGGAGATGACAATGCCTTCCTTGCGAAGAATGCGGGATGTTTCACTCGTTCCTTTAACATAGGGGACGGAAATACGGGTGGGTCGGCTGCGGAGGGGGGGGGGGCAGGACGGCGGAGACAGGAGAGGGGTTGTTGACCGGCGGCGTCAGTGCAGAGGAATTTCCTTGGTTGCAGCCCGGCTGGGGGAGACGGCGTTTGACGCGTCGTATGAAGTTCGCTCGTGTATCCATTTTTCTTCAGGTCCGCGATCCGGCGTGAGCATATAGTTCTGGCTCTAAGTAAGAGAGCTGAGACCACAGATGATTTGTGGGAATTTGGGTGGCAGGAATCGAATTGCAGGTAGCGGCCGGTGTGGGTGGGTTTCCTGTATACTGTGAAATTTAGTCCGTCTGGCTGTCTTTTTATCAAAACGTCGAGGAATGTTAAGGTGCTGTTCGTTTCTTTTTCCATGGTGAATTGGATGGCCTGCTGCGACGGAAGTTGTCTGCTGTTGTTTCTTAGATTTTCCTGTCCATGCACCCCTCTCCAAATCCCAAGTGCTTCCAGCGTGTTGGAAATGCGTCTGGGCTGGACGACCCGAGCTGACGCACCTCGATCTATTCGAGGCAAACTAGTTGCGCGTTTTTGGTTTCTTTGCAAGGCACAACACAATTTTTTAGGTACTCGGCAAAGATGCTTACGCATTAAAAAAATCCCGAACCATCTCCACTAACGTGAAACCTGAGGAGGGGCGAAGCATGCAGTGTATACGTGTATTGTTGGCGCATTGGCGTTTTTTTTGCCACGAAGATGAAACCGTTGGGGGTAGAGGTATGCAGCTTCGCTTGAAGCACGAAGCGTTCTAGTGCGAGACGTTGGAAAGTGTGTCCCGGTGTTTTGTTAGTACGCGTTTTTGCCCACGAGATGCAACGTTCTAGCGCGAGGCGTCGGAAATCAACTGTCTCGTTATTTCGGTACCGTGCTTATATGGTACGAATGAAGACGACGACAAGAAAGGCCGACAGCCCGACCACCTAAGGGGCTTCGTCCCTAAATATACAGGCTGACGTTAACCACTCTGCCACATTTTTAACTAACGGTGGCCAGACCTTTATTCCACACAGGTGGGAAAATGAGTGGGGGGTGGGGGGAGGATTTGTAGCTTGGGCTGTTGGGTGATTAAATTACTGGGCTCTTGATAAAATGACCACTACAAAAGCAGAAGTTCCGCTTGCAGATCTCGAGCCCAGGCTGTCACTCATGAAAACTGAAGGCACAAAGCTCACGGTTACTAAGGAACGTGTTAACTGCCGCGGCGTTTCCACGGCACACAGGGTGAGCGAACTCGAACGTGTCTTTTTCTCAAAGCACACGTATCGAGGTGTCTCCCCGTTAAGGCCGGCGTGGAAGCCGTAGTCATTGAAACTCACGGAAAATAATTTAAAGTGGGATAAATGATAAGTAGTACTAGTTTATTCGTACTCAGACCGGTGAGCCAGGCGTCGAGTGCTGTAAAAAAGCGCTCAAGTCCTGTAGTCCGTACCCAACCTTTGGAAGAAGCTGTCCGACGAGGTTTAACAGTAGTGCCGCCAGGTGCAAACGTCATCTGCGCGGAAGTGCTTTGAACGACGGTACTGTGCTCTGTGCTTACGAAGCTTAGGATTTCGCCATGGTTGTTTTAAGAGCATCGACATTTGGATCAAAATTGGACGAAGAAAAACATGAGTGCAGTTGATCTTGAAGTTGAGCTTTACGAGCAACGTCAGTCATTGTAGCGGCGCGCACCGGTGGGCGACGTTAGTGCTCAAGGTGCGACGTGAGGCCTACCGTCGGCCCATTGAATGCCCGCGTCTCCGACGCGCAAAACACGGGACGCTTCACAAAACATGTCTCAAAAATTGACCGTCATAATCGGTTTATTTTAAGCGTCGTATTGAAACAATTGGGAGCCCGATTCTTAATAGTTCTGCGCGTTTAATTCGTTTTTAAATAGCTGTTGCAATACTTTTTACCCGAAAAGAGACCAAAACGGGCGCCGCCGCTTCCGTGAAACGGTGGTCGCTCCGCTGTCTTGTGCTTCTTTACTTCACAAGCGGCCGCTGCAGAAGAACTCTGGTTTTTTGCGCCTGGTCCCTTTCTTACTCTTTCCTTTTATTCTTCTTGCGCCCGTCCGCTGCCAGCAGGCCGATCTGGTGCGTAACGATGCGCAGTCGCTGACGCAGTCGCTGCACCCTCCTCTGCCGTTCTTCTTCCCCGTACTCCGGGCCACTAGACGGGCTGCCACCCGAGGAGGACTTTGACGTGCAGCTGCTGTCCGAGTCAGCATCTTCTGCCTGTGGCGACGGTTGCCATTTCTTCGACTGGGGCTCGTGAGGCATCTTGGCGTACAGCAAGGCGAATAAAGTCCGCAGCTCGATGGCAATGGCAACCACCACGTGTTCTGGAGGGTTGTATCTGCGGCAGCTGCTGAATACCAACCGAATGTCCTCTCCGTAAGCCTCGGGGCTGTCGTACTCCCGGTCGTCCATCTTGTGCTTCACCGTCCCCATGTCCATAGGGTGTTTGATGACCTCATAGTAGTCGCGCAGCCCAAGAAGCTCTGCATCCACTGGTTCTGGGAAGGGCAACGCATGTTCATTGGCGGGAAGCCCCTTGAGGATGGAGTTGCAGTACTTCATCTGCTCAGTGAGCTTTCCCGTTGTCTTGCAGTTCTCCTGCTGGGTGGCAGTCAGGTGCTTGATCGGCTTCCTGCAGGGTTGATCGCTGTCGCTGCGCGCCGAAATTTCTTCCCTCTTGGGCTCTCCTGGCCACCCTGCCGACATTCCGAAGAGCAGTGGTTCCAGTGGCGGCGTGGTGGCGTCCGCTCTACTCTGCACAGAAACGTTCACCGTAAAGGACGCCGGCTTCGGGAGGGCCATTTGCAGGAGTGACGGACGGGCGTTGCAGTCGGTTGGACCTGCAGGTGGTGGTGGTGGTATCAGTGCGACGGTTGGTTGGTTCGACGGCTAAGCTGTACGGCCCGAGGTGCAAACTGTTCGAAGGAATGCGTTTCCGGCACCACGCGCATGACGTCAAGGGCATGGCGCGAGGCGCGGGAGAGCTTTATTCTCTTTGCAGTGCGGTACACGTGCGAGTACTGGAGAGTGTCCCACATCCTCCCCTCTCTCTCTAAAAAGGTCACGGTTCAAACCGCGATGGCGGAAATATGCAGCGACCACTCTTGCTGTGAGTATGGTCACTGCTTGTGCACAACGGGTTCCGCGGGACTGTGAGCTTCTTTTTTCTTCTTCTTCTTCTCCTTTAGAGGAATTACGTAAAGGAGCTGCTAGATTGCCACCCAGTGATGATGACACCGCACTAGATGCCAGCACCCCCTGCTGACGATTATCACTTGAACACGGCGTTTGTGAGGTGCGTGCCAAAGACGCCGGCGCATTTGCGCTGCTGTCGACGTTTCTGGTTTCAGGCACAATCCCGCCTGGGCCTTCGGGCTATTTGCCGGGCGCACCGCGTTGTACATTTTTTCCGCACGCCCAAGATACCCAGGTGGTCTATATCACTCTTAGTCGTCCACTTGGTGGACGTTAAAGGATAAGTCAAGCGGTTTTATTAATCCTTGGCCGTACAGTTGTCGCTCCTTTTATGCCGGTTGAAGCTTCAGTGCGTTAAAATCCAATATTAATGATAAAAAATGGGGATTTTACTGTGATTGGCATATTACTAGGTAAGCGTTAACTTTCTCTTAATTAATTTTGCGCTGCTGAGCACGAGGTTGCTGGTTCGATTCCCGGCCGCTGCGCCCGCTTTTCTGATGGAGGCGAAGAGCAAAAACGCCCGTGTGTACGAGATTTCGGCGCGCGATAAAGATCCCCAGGTGGTCAAAATTAATCCGGAGCCCTCCACTACGGCGCGCCTCATCACCTGCGTTGCGTCGGCGCGTTAAACCCTACAATCAATCAATCAATCAATCAAATCAACTTTCTCTTAATTGGCGCTTGATAATTAAGAGAACCAATGCTCACGCGGTACGCCTCAAGCGATGCAAGTCGCTGGAGAGATATCTCTTAGCGCAGGGACGACCCTTGCAGCACCGGGGGTGTATGTCACTGTTTTTAGATGCAAAGCATCTCTTGCTCTCGGCTCCGTCGTCCGTCGTCCATCCATCCGCCGGCCCAGGAAGACACCGGCAACACTGTCGCTCCAGCATCTCATGGTCGGGGCTATGTCCCTCCCTTGTTGTGGCGCCGTCCACACCCCCACTGCGCATGCTCGGCTCATCTCGGGCCGGCCCAGGAAGACACCGGTAACACTGTCGCTCCAGGAGCCATTAAAGGGTAAGACACCACCGGGCGTTCAGCAAGCCGAGCATGCGCAGTGGGGGTGTGGGCGGCGCAACGACAAGGGAGGGACATAGCCCCGTCGCATCTAATAAAATTACACCATCTTCCCGTAGGGGAACCCTGAGTAGTATGCGAAACAGCCATGGACTCAACGCAATTTCCCATTTCGTAGTTCCGGTAAGTGAAAAGTGTGGTAGTTACCATGGAAACCAAACTGTAAATATAACGGTAGCTACGTACCTCAACCTAACGGAAACGACGAACGGAAAACTAATGGGCCCTTGAATCGACTCCATGGCTGCTTTTCATACTAGTCACCTGGTGTAGGACTGTGAAGGACTGAAGGACGCACGTGGCAAACGTCGCCCGTCATCTGTATCAACATACGAGGACTGGATCCGGCCAACACACGACCAAAAGAGAATTCTATTCTCACTGTAGACATTTGCGTGTGAAGCCTCCATAGTGCGACGCACGTAACCTCCTTCCCTTTTCCCCCTTCCACCGTAACAGGCCTAGTGCCGTCCTATTCATAATACATTTTACAACAGCAACAACTCAGGGTTTCCCTACGGGAAGATGTAATTTTTTACTGCGCCATTTTGCCACAGAGCGTAAGTAACAAAGAAACAATGATCCTCAACAGGGCACGGGCAGATGTGGGTGGTGGTAGAAGAGAAAGAAAAAGCTTGGGAGCTGAGTTTTCGTGACAGAGGAATTCAAGCAACCATTTCCGGGCCAATACCCCTGAGTTGGTGTAAGAGCCATCTGACTGGTACCACCACCAGAAGGCGTATAGGCGTTTCCTAGTCAGCACAACCAAGCGACGCATGGCGCCATCTAGGGACACGTTTGAAAGTATGTCCACGTGCATGTGGCCCTTCGCTCAGAACCGCATGGTCTCGTTGTGTAGTAGTTCCACTTTTTAGAAGGAAACATCCTAACCCGGGTTCAAATCCCGTTACCGTTTTTTTTTATTTTCAAGGGTTTGTCATATTTGAATATTAACATTTGTTATCACGCATATAATCTATTTATGACATCTTTATGCATTATAAATGGGATTTCGGGTACTTTCGTTGCCTTTTGTTCAGTTTCAGCTACTGCTTCTTGTACGCTTTTGCGGGTTTTCCCCTTTTAGGTCGGTTTCGGATACTTCTGTTGAATATTTTCCTACACCGTGGTTTTCAACCATTTCAGGTCCGTTTTTGCTGTTATTTATTTCAGTTCGGGTGGTTTTGTATGCTTTAGGTACGTTTATGCTGTGATATAACCCCCATAAGCAAGCTCAGGTGACGGCTGGCTGTACTGCCTAGGAAATGCATATACGCCCACCAGAAATACGAGACTTGATGCGGTGACCGCTGTGCTGTACGCTAGCGGTAACCTAGCCTCTTCATTGCAAGTAGTGTGAATACACTTTCAACGGCATCCTCGCCTCTTACCAATACGTTCAATTTCCCAGCATCATTATCTCTATCCTCCTCCGTATGTTTAAATGTCCTCCGTCTCCAGCGTCTCCCAACATCCACTGGAACCGCAGCGTTCGTTTATTTTACACCACTGGGACCCCATTCTCGACTTTCGTGAATTCTCAGTGAATTTGCATTCTTGACGGGGGGGGCTTTTTCTGATTGTACTTCAGCTCTATGACGTGCTTCCTGCTGAAAAGGTGGCTGTGTGTGCCTTCGCTGTTTTGACTTTCCATGAAGTTAAACGGCAATCAATTCTAAGGGCTAATCTTTTTACAGCGAAGATGCATATTGCTAAGGTTCGGTGGATTGGTGCTCTTCCTCACTAAAGAGGCGCACGCATACGAGCGTCACCTCTCTTTTGTGTTTCCTTCTTAAATGAGCCATGAAGACAAAATACAAGTTTGGTTCATTAGAACGGCTGCTTTATCCTGATAAAAATGGATACCGATTTCACCGCAAACTTCCAAAAAATAATGAAGATATTAAAGAAAACGTGTGGAGCTGTGGCGACTCGCTAGGCAGTTTTCGGCAACTTTTCTATGACGTCACGGAATCTTGTTTGGGCGATTGACGGCGGTCGAACTAATCAATCGCCAGGACACATGACTGGACGATTGTAGTGGAGCCGCTAGTTCCGTATGATCGAATCACTTGAATACAAACGTGCACCTAACCCACTGAAAATTATTCTTTTAGTGCTGGCCCATATGACGTCACTCGCGCCGATAACACGTCACTGTGGCGGAAAATTTGAAAGTCCTTAAGTATTTTTGCGTTTTCATCGGTTAAAAAACGTCTTTCGTGGACGGAATGAAGCTGAGTGAGGTACTGATGTCTAACTCTTTGAAGTTAAGCAAAGTTGTATTTTCTCTTCCTGGAGCCTTTAAAGAGCTCCTGGTGTGACACAAGAATTGAACATACTGAGACATCGGCAGGAGACGCAGGCCGTGAAAATGACGAGCGCTTGGGCTTGTTTTATTTGCCTGGGCCAGCGCTGTGTTTTATGTTAGTCAAGATATCTATAAAAATGCAAAGTATTTGTGGGGTATAGTTGGGCACGAAAACACTTCGAGGTATTTGATGGAGTAAGAGATGCTGAGGCTCTCTTAATCTTTTCTATTTTTTTGGTGAAAAATTTCTTAAAAATAAATAATTTTAGGATTTCGACGCACCGAACCTATCAGGCGGGCTGTGAGGCGCGCTGTAGTGTGCGACTGTGAATTAATTTTGACCACCTGGTAATGCTTTACATGCGCCGAAATCTCAACGCACGGGCGTTTTCGCTTTTCGCCTCCGTCTGAGAAGCGGCCGCCGCGGCTGGAAATTGAACCCGCATCCTTGGTCTTACCAGAGCAGCGACTTAGCCACTGAGCCACCACGGCGGTAAAGTGAGAAATGCTTAAAAATCCTGAAAGTTGCTTTATGCATTGGTATGAATAATCACTAAAGCCAAGCCAAGGCGCGCACTGAATTTCGCGTACTGAAGATCCACCTGGGCTTTGAGGAGCGACATGTGTACGGCCATGGATTTTTTAAAAACCTCTATGGTCTTTCTTTTATCTCACCGAGTGGACGACTCGGGCGGATATCGGCACCTTGGGAACTGAGGCGTGGGGTAAAGTTTTGTACAAAGGCGGTGCTGCACCCGGAAAACAGCCCTCAGGCCCCATTCGAGAGTCTTCCAGCAAGCAGAAACGTCTTCAGCATCGACAATGCCCCCCGCCTTTGACGGGCGTTTCCCAAGCGACACAGTCAAGCGATTATGTTCAGCAGGCGGCGCTGGCATCTACGGCGGCGTCATCACCTCTGAGTTGCACCTGCTGAGTCGGCCACAGCTCACAGATAAATGCGGGGAAGAAGCCACTGAACTGGGGTTATAGTTTAGCACAGCGAAGTCGGGAGTTGTGGTTTTTAAAGACGACTCCCGTAACGAATTGGTATTCGTTCAACAAGCAACAATACCGTGGATAACGAATACACCTATCTGGGCATATAGGAAGTATAAACGAAGGTGAGGCCTATTAAAAACTCACGAAACAAAAAAGACACGCCTATATCTTGAAGACACAGAGCACTATGGGGATATAAACAATATGAAGTAGTGAGAGTAACCGGGAAGGGTTTGTATGGTACCGGCACTCACGTTCTCAAACGCAGTAGTATGTGTCAAATCAGAGATTCAATCTGGGCTGGAAGTAAATCAGAGGGCGGTAGGTCGATTGCCATTAGGAGCACACAGTAAAACAACAAATCAGGCAGTGCAGGGAGACATGGGATGGTGCCTTCTTGAAGTGAGAGAAGCACAGAGCAAAATATGTTTTGAAGAACGACTTAGAAATATTGATGACCAGAGATGGGCGGCCAGAGTGTTCGGTACCTTTACATGAAACGCGTGGACACACAATAGAGGAGGAGAACCAGAAGGCTTAGGACAAAGTATATGAAACCTGGAAGCGCAGGGAAACGACCAGAAGGCAATAAAAAATTGTCCTCCAATCCACGCAGTGAAGGCGGTTGGAAAGCAAAGCTTTAAACGACACCCACAACGATTGCCCATGCGACGTCACTTGAATTCACACACGTGGCTCTACAAAAGCGAAACCAGAGATTCGGCCAGCCGTTACCTGGAATTCGCGGAGGCGGAATCCTGAACGCAGCAGCGTCGGCCACGGCCGGGCTAGAACGGCGGACGCCGCCGCTGTAGCCCGGCCGTGGGTCGGCAGAAAAAAAACGGAGAGGAGCGTCTTTAGAAGGGTGAGACAGCGGAACCTAGCCTTCCTGATGTGTTAGCTCGGGGCTACACCACCGCGCGACACAAGTGCAGACTCCGAAACAATTCGGCATGTCAGCTTAGTGCTTCCCATTCATACCGATTTAAACTAGTTAGTTTAGCAAGTTTTACAGTTGCGAGAATTTCGAGGGAACTCTTATACTTGCTATTTACCAGAACCAGTTTGTTCCTTTCGCCTTTTGCAATGCTTTTTAAAACAACCGAATTGGCAGCGTTTATCTAGGGGCCAGATGTCTGTACGTGGTCTTTTTGTTTTTCCGCCCTGCGAACCAATACTTTAGCGCATCTGTACCGTACGACCACTTCATTCCGTCGGGTCCGGGTTACCCAGGAGGTGCTGTGGAACAAGTTAATCAGGCCGCACGAAGAAAGTGCGCAATGGACGCGAAGCTGCCGAACAGGCCAAAATTGCGCCGACCTCCCCGGAGGGGAATTGCGCCTGTGTAGATCCCCGCGAGGGGAACCCTGGTAGATGCGACATCGTGGCATCGTGGCGTTTCACTTGGTGTTTCCGTTGGATTGATTCTGAAATCGCGTGAAACGTGTCGGGAACGCGTATATGATTATTATGTTTTATGATTATTATTGTGTTTTAGTGGCCAATCAATTGGTCAATCTCTAAGTGGTATGCTTGGGGCTTCGCTGTCGCAACGACCTTTACTCCATCATTGTTGCTGTAAGTGGGAGCTTTTTCTTTTTTGCAAGTGTGTTAATCATTGCCCCATCATGCATTGTATCAGTAGCATCTTGACGTAGTTTGGATGAGTCAAGGATATAAGGTGTCGTTCGTAGCAGCGTAGCATTTCCTTCTGTCTCGGTTTTGTGGCGCAGTGGGAAGAGCACCATGTACCTCGCGTTCCGCCCACAGGGTCGTGGGAGCGAAACCGGGCGCCACTAACATTTTTTTTTATTATTAGGGGAGGGGTGTGGACGGCAACAACGCCGTATGGAGATGTGGACGGACAACAATGCCGTATGGAGAGAGAGCGGAGGAGAAGAGAGGAGAAGGCAGCGCTCAAGTCCGAGCAACGCGGAGTTTGAGAGGGACAAGGCGATGAATGAGATGCAGCGCATCTAAAACACCGTAGCTAAAGCGACGACAAACAGGCGGAATGGTCCCGCCCGTGAGAGGGCAAGGCACCCGCCTGAATGAGATGCAGCTCAGGGCATCTAAAACGACCGTGTAATAAAGCAGACGCAAAGCAGGCGGAATGGTTCACCGCGGTCATCGTCGCACCCGCCGGTGCTCAGGGAACGCTGTGTAATAGCGCGCTTTGAAAACCGCCGTCCCCCTTTTCAGCGTCATCTACACTGTGCTCCGTGAGTGAAAACCCCGTCCCCCTTTTCAGCCACGTGAGGCGTTTCTTGTCCCGCACGCAGCAGTGAAGGAACCATTGACTGGTAGAGGTGGAAAGCTTTGCTTTAAAACGAAGTGAAAGAATCGGGGACAACAACGCGGAAAAAAGAGATGAACGCAAAGAAGTCCTCAGATATTTACAGAAACGGGAAGCGGGACATCACTAGTGAAAAGTTCTTTGATTATACCAAAGGGAGTGCATTGCTTTTTGAAGCTCGGGCCGGTTGCTTGCGGGGCAAAAATGCTTATCCACGAGCCGGTACAGGAAGACTGTGTGCACTGTTGCGGCAGGGAGCCAAAACCATGCGGCAGGGAGCGGAACCATATTGTAATGCGGCATATGCAAAGGAAGGAAGGAAGTAAGGAAGGAATACGGAGTTTTTCGTCCATCAAATCAAAGGAAGGAAGGAAGGAAGGAAGGAAGGAATGGAGGACGTTTTTCGTCCATCAAATCAGGTATTAGGGTGGGGAGCCCAAGGGCCGCCGCGACCGCCAGGGCCCGGGAGGTGGTCAGGACTTGGCCTGACTCCCCCGGGTCACGCAACATCCGCTCCCAGTGGTGAGGGGAGGGAACGGGGGTACGGGTCTGCGGTGCATTCGCAGAGGGAATGGTAGTGAGTGTCGAGTGACCCGCAGGCTGGACAGGTGGGTCAGTAAAGAGGTGTGGATGACTGTGTAAAGGTATCCGTCGAGTGTCAGTGACGAAGACATCCAGATTCCGGAAGCGCTTGGCTTTAATGGTTAACGGAAAAGCGAATTGGACAGCAGTAGAGGTTAGTAAAAGAAGGTTATAATTTTGGTGGAAAAGAGCAGAGAACAATCTGGTAAGATATGCGAACAAAGAAGTCAGACTATCACAAGAATTCCCTAAAGATTTCTTTCTTTTTCTTTTTGTGGCGAGGTGAGAGCGTTACGATTAAGGTCGCTGTGCAACGCCACCCCGTTACAAGGGGAAGCCGCTAAGCATCATCATCATCATGCAGTGCAGCAGCTCATTTGCACCATTTCCTTAAACAAGAGCAAGAAAGAGCTCTTTCGTGGAATGTCGGCACCTACTCCTCCAACAGTCTCAAACGTCCGTCGTTCAGTCTAGCAAATGGCCCTCCGTTAGCCGGGGGCCTCCAAGGTGGAAGTTGCTGTGAAGAGGACAGCCGAATGACCACGTTGCCACTGGAGCTAGTGTCCTTTCTTGGCTTCTCGGCAAGGTGGCCTGGAGAGCCCAAGAGAGCGAAAATTTCGGCATGCCCCGTGAGCGATCGACCCATCGAGAAACCGATCAAGCGCCTGTCTGCCGCCACCAAGCAACACAGCTACAAGCCAAGGGGAAATTTCGCCGAACAAATGAAGTACTGTGGCGCCATCCTCAAGGAGCTTCTCGTCAGTGAACTCGCCTGGCCCTTCGGCGAACCAGTGGATGCGCAGCTTCTCGGGTGGCGCGATTACCACGAGATCATCAAGCACCCTATGGACATGGGAACAGTCGAGCAAAAGATGGACAACCGGGAGTACGACAGCCCTGATGCCTTCGCAGAGGACATGCGGTTGATATTCACGAACTGCTACAGACACAACCCTGCAGAACACGAGGTGGTTGACATGGCCCACAAGATAGAGACATTACTCGAGTTGCGGTACGCCAAAAGATGGCCGATGAGCCCCAGGCGAAAAAGCGGCTGCCGTCGCCGAGGGCAGAAGATGCTTACTCGGACAGTAGCTGGACCTCGGAGTCCAAATCGGGTGACAGTCCGTCTAGTGACTCGGACTACGGGGGAGAGGAACAGCAGAAGATCCTGCAGCAACTGCACGAGTGACTCCGCGTCGTGCCGCCGCTGACAGCCCGGCTCGCAAAAAGGGACCAGGCGCGAAAGCAATGTTGGCTCTGTGGCTGCCGGTCGTGAGCTAGAGGAAGACATGTCCGTGGAACTATAGTGCGTGGAACTATAGTGAATATACTAGCGGAATATACTGTACCATCATCATCCACCACAAAAAGCGGCAACTCGCGTTTTTGTATTTTTTTCCGGTAAAAAATTGCATAAGTACGGTTTAAAAACGAAGTAAATACCCAGAACTATGAAGAAGGGTGAGCACAATTTTATGCATGCGGCTTTTAAATTAAACCGATTGCAGCGATTAATTGGTGATGCATGTTTCCTTAAGGGTACCAGCTGGTACAAAGAATATGACGTAGCTTAGCACATCCTAAGGGTCAACGTAAAGGTTAGGTACTCTTCAGCGAGAACATGGTACGCCAGTCCCAAGTTCCCACATTGAGGTTCAACGTCAACCAGTACACCCATTGGCAAAATTGCTCATTTGCGTTGGGGGCCTTGTTGGAGAATTTTAGTGGGGCGAAATAAAGCCGGAGGCGAAATTTTGAACTTCCGTTTTAGAATCGGTGATGATTGTGGAAGAAGTCGGCTTTTCCGTTAGGCTAATGCTACCGCCGCTTCTTCTGCGTGGCTGGGTTGGTGGTGCGGATGGTCAGAAGTTCCCTGTACCTGATTGGAAGGGCAATGGGAGACGATTGAGAAGGCACCATGCCACCGATATTCGACTGCGTCGACGTAATGAACGTCATGTTTGTCCTCCAGGGAAAACATTAGGCCTGAGCGTACTCGTACCTGACTGTTGCCGCTGTGAGTGTAGCACAGTGATGCGTGTATATCCAAGAAGCGCCCAACCGCAGCGGTGTAGTGGACAGCGCTTCATGCGCTCGGTTCATCCTGGTGCACACTAGTTCCTAAGTCGATGAGTCAAGGTGTGAAGGAAATAATTTGAACGCAAGCACTATAGTAAAGTCGACCTCAGGAAATCTGTGCCCGCTCTGTGAATTCTGTGGGCGTACTCTGAGCCTACCACAGGTTCGCATACCACAAATATTGACGTACCGGTTGTAAGGTATTGAACAACAACCTTGAGCTTGAACGAACGCTTCCTTCACATGTATTCCGTATTTGGGGCAGCAAAACGCTCTTTGAGAGCCCACGTGAGAGAGGGAGGAGAGAGAGGTGCGATAATCTTTATTGAAAGCGAGGAGAGGTGTCCCGGCGTATATTCCGCCTACATGCTACCCGGATTAGAACGGGAGGAAGGCACAAACGACTAAGAAGTGCTTGGAAGAAAAAAAGAATGCAGTGGAAATGGGAAAGAATAGCAGTGGAAGATGGAAATGTGGCAGCATCATTTGTGAGGGCTGGGTTAAAACCGACAGTGGTATGCTATGAATCGTTTGGGCCAATGCAGAGCTACTGCACTTGGAGACGATATGAATTAGGAAGGGATTTTTTGCGTGTAGCCGACGCCGTAGGTGCCCTCGAAGAGCTTTTTGTTGTGTAATTACTTAAAGAGGCAAACAACGCGCCTCTGTAACGGTTCTGACGCTGGAAGATGGCTTGGGAAGTCCAAGGCAGGAGCGTAGATTGATGTCTCTTGCCGTCTCAAGCTTTTCTAGCTTGTCTTTCTTATTTTCTGTAGGGTAGGGAAGCTGTACGTAGCAAATAGGTCTTGTGCAGCACGACCATTGAACGGCATTCACTGCCCCAGTGCGGCCCACCCGCACGACATTTAAAAATCCGAGCGCCCGAATAAAAGCGGCTTCGAAATTTTTTTACATCGGATGACCTTTCGTGTTGCGGTCGATTAGAATTCCCAGAAATCTTTGAACTCGTGCATAAGTATACGCCCGCCCAGTATCAGCGGCTGGTGATCCATGTTTTTTTCCGTGTGGAGTCTTGACCACACTCTTATCTGGAGAACGTTGAACGCGGCGCGTTGTGAGGTAGCTAGAGATGCTGTGGAGCGCTCCCTGTAAATGCTTGCGCGTATTTCGTCGTGCGCGAGAAGGACATTAGCCAGATATCTGCGTACAATGTGATCTTTACTCCACGCGGCAGGATTTCTTATGAGTGAAATGAGGGTCAGGTTGAACAGCAACGGACTTAGTATTGGCACCTTGTGGTATGCCCTTTGCTACAGCGTAATAAGAAGTGGGGTTGTCGGGATAGACATAAAAGTGTCGCCAGCCAAGGCAGTCCGCCGTCCGGTAGTCTGCTATCCTTCCACCAAAAACATGGTCGTTAAGAGCGTCAAGAATTTTCGGTAGAATACCGAATCAAAGGCGGCCTTGATGTCCAGGAAAGTTGCGGGGATATTTTGTAGCCAGGTCTAAGTGAATATTCTCTCGAGATCACTATAGAGCGTGTAACTCGGATCTGCTTCGACGGAGGCCTATACTTTCTTTCCTGGTCTGGGGAAACCATGTTATCTTGGAATGTATCTTTTCCACTAGCATTACGATCTATACTGAGCAAGTCAGATAGGCCGAATGGTGCATGACTGCGTGCCGCTTCCATGGTTTTACAAAAGGAAGTAAATTTTCCCAAGCTTCTACTTGGAGGGCCACTTTCCTTTTTTGCCACGCTGAATCTGAAATTAGGGTGAGGAATAGGTGAGTACGCGTACAAAGAGGTTAGGGAGCAGAAAACCGTTACTAGGGAGTCCAAACAGCTAGACCAAAAGGCTCGGCGAGAAGCCAGATAATTATAATTAGCGTTATTAATGTCATAATTGGCTCCCTTCCTCTGACCAACTGTCGCAGCTGCGTGAGCTCGTGCTGGACAACCACGAGCTCGGGGACGCGTCGGAGTTCCGGTACAACTCGCAGCTGTGCACGCTGTCGTTGGAACAAGAAACCACTTCGACAAAACCTGGAGCACCTGGTGTCGTGCATCGAGCAGTGCTACCCTTCTCTCACCTTCCTCAGCCTTCTGGGCAACCCGGCCTGCCCCGACCAGATCAGCAACCCGGACAAGGACGATGATGACGACTACCAGAGGTACGAGGGACGGTGAAACGTTTATGGTCACGAGTGGGTAGAGAAGCAGCAGGGGCACTATCTTGCGTGTTAGTCTTGAAGTGATCGTCCTGGGTGGTTGTCGTCCCTAGTGCGGGATGACATTGCCTGACGCAGCACAAACGGCCTGGGTCACCAGGCACAGTACCCGGATAATTGGAGATCTATGGGAGAGGCCTTTGCCCTGCAGTGGGCGTAGATAGACTGGTGCTGATGATGATAGAGGCGTGGGCCCGACAAGGCAACTGCGAGAAGTGAATGGTCTAGGACGGCGACGTCGGCTGCAACTGCCACACGGTAGGGAGAGAGAGAAAATATTTTAATGAGCGTGGAAGTGGCAGTGCAACCTAAGTGGTGGAATCGAAGTGTTTCTCTAGTCGTCTTCGCATGGCCAGTAGAATGATCTGGCCCTCCAGCCAGCAGTGTTGTGCATAGGCCAGGAGGGGAAGGGGAAAGAATGGTCGTAGGGCTTGGTTGTGTACGAAATTCCACGAATATATGTTGTACCGTACCTCAATTGCGGCAAAAATTGCACAGGGTACTGTATGTCTGGTAAAATGGTAGGAAAATAACTGCCTTAAATACCACTATACGACGCACAATTACCCTTATATTGCCAGCACTGATAGTAGAAAATTGTGGATTGCGCATTATCGCAGCATTTAGTCCATTGCACAGATTCTCATAAACCCATTAGTAAGGAGCTATTGATAGCCCGCTGGGAAGAAATGATCAATCTTACCACCGGCGTTGAACTACTGCACAAGTGTAGCATTATTAGGTGATGGTAGAAACATACATGATCTGTTTTCTGAAAGTGGTTCTTAAGTCCCTGTGACCGCCAAAAGGAGCTGGACGTTTAGTTTACCGTTGGTGTTAAAGTCCTCGTACAGCTCAGAGCGGGGGGAAGTGAGAGAAGAGAGTCGGAGGCTTTGGGTGTGTGTATGCACTAAAATGAGGTTATGGCGTCTGCTCGATAGCAATGTAGTATTTTGCAGACTATCCGTCAGGGGGACTAGAGGGAGCCGAGTCGGCGAGACGAAAGTGTTGGTTTGGAGCAGGCGGAGGTTTATTTTGATCTTCTCTAGGAAGTTTTGTATGTGAGGCAGGGTGTAGTTGCCGAGTCAGTTTATAATGCTACTCATAGTTTCCTTGGAAAGTGACCACTGGGGAGACGCCGGTAGCTCTTCTGCAACCTGCGAGGTAAGGGAAAAAGCTTGCTTATGGACACCTGTATTCCTTAACTCAGATACATACCTTAGAAACGGTGTGATCAGAACATCATGACACATGGAAATGTGTGTAGCGTGCGTTGTCTGCGTGTGTGAAGACGCGTAAGCTCATGCACCTGCTTTCCCTCCTTCGCAGGTACCGTTACTTCGTGATCCACAAGCTGCGGCACCTCAAGTTCCTCGACTCGCGCGCCGTGAGCAACGCTGAACGCGCCGAGTCCCGACGCGTGGGGCCTTCATGCGTGTCGCCAGGCCCCCGCTGCACATCGGGGCCATGTGGACGGACATGTCGGACTCCGAGGACAACGGCCACTCCCGCTTCACGCCGCTGCCCACAGCACGGCGTCGGGCAGCAGCGCAAGACCGTCTACGGCATGCTCAAGTACAAGTACACCGGCAAGCACTCCGAGGGCAACCGCTTCATACGCAACGACGAGCTCTGAACCCCGACCAACTCTTAACCACTGAAGACAGATCGAGTCGGTGTCTGCCGATGAGCTGGCTAGAACTATAATTTTGACAAGCTTGACATCCCTTTCTCGCATTGCGGGAAGAAGCGTGACCAATGCAGCCTTTTGCAGACTCTTGAGCTTGTGACCCGAAGCCAAGCTGTGGCATCTTATTGTGTTCGCATGGTTTTTGATGGCATGTCCTGAGCGAAATGTTTCTGTACAATTTGTAATGATTGCTTGACCTGCAGTCGAGATTCAAGTGAAGTGTAACGGCGGTTCTCGCTATACCTTGTGAGATTAGGAGCACGCAGACAAGGGAGAATAGTTTTCAACCTATTCCTCGGGTCGTTGGTAATATACCGCTCAATTTTATTTAGCATCCTTTGATTTATCATCCTTTATTACGACGTTTCCCACACTCACTCCAGGACTGCAGAGCAAAAAAAAAAAAAAAAAACCCGAAAGCGTGAGGCATGTACGCAGATCTTCATAGTCGTCGTGAAAGTTCGTAACTTTTGACCTTGTGCTCCAATGACTGCGACTTGTGGAGGTTCGAATTGACCCACTGTTTTGACAGCTTGCGTTGAAAGAAAAATATCATCTAGTAACTTTTACCATAGCGACCCTTGTATCGTTAGCGGATAATATAAAACCTGTTATATTTGTTAATTACGGCACACGTAGCGTGTCGGTTCTCGAAGCGACGAGACGGTTTTGTACAATAGAGGCGTACGGTCTAGCGAAACAACGGACGGAGGGAAATTGCAAGATAAATAAAGTAGGAAAAGTGAGGACATTCAAACTTTTAGGGTTTAGGCAATGTAAGCTGCCCAGTGTTGTGCTTTGACAATAAACGCCCCTGTCCTCTCTAGGTCTGTGAATTTCGTGTTTTCGAAAAGCGAACAGAGAAAGCGAAAAAAGAAAGGTCGTGATATAAACCGTGTTTTCTGCATTCACTGTGTTACTTTCGACAGACGATTGTTTATTACAAGAAGCTTGGCGCAGCAGATTGGCGTCGTGTATTTTACTGAATAAAACGGAGGCGTCTTTTACGCCCGAGTGAGTGTTAGTGCATGTGTTCCTTCAGTGTTTGCCAACGCGGTCTATGTGAGGGCATGACCTCAATTGATACGAAAGGCAGCGTTTTATATAATAGGTTATTGCTGAATAATTGCTAAATAATTTGGCTGAATATGTTTGAATTTTGCACTGAAATTTTTGAAGTCTGAAAGCTGGCGAACGTGTCTAAACGTGACGCTACTGTATTTATACACCTAGCTCCTTCTGCTGCAATACGTCTGTCCGAAAAATGCATAATGGAGTAGCTACCCCTTCTCACCTCACGTACAGTTAAAAGAACCTTGCCGAGAGGCCTACTGTCATGATTGCCAGTATTCGTTGTGGCAGCATACCTATGGTTGCTTGATTTGAAAAGTTCGGTCTCAAACGTTTTGGGGCCCTATAAGGAATAGAGTTTCGGTGCAAGGTGTTTTAAGTGATGCCTTTTCAGTTTGGGATAGAGCGCATGCTCCGAATAAATCGGTTGTATGCGCCTTCACAAAAGCCATGAAGACAAAGTACAACTTTGTTCAAGGTGAAAGAGCCAACGTTTTCTAATTCCCCCGGCTGCATTCTAGCCGTAAAAGATGTTTAAGGAAAATATGCAAAAAATATTGAAGAACTTATAAATGTGCATGCACCGCAGTGGCGCGATACGCGAGGAGTAAAATAGTCAGGGCCAGCACTAAAATATTTTTGTCAGTGTGCCTTGCATTGCGCGCTTGCATTCGAGTCACATGACCACAGGGAACCAGAGGCCCCGCTACCACCGCCCAGTCTGGTTTCTGTGGTGTCGGCTTAGTTCGGCAGCTTTGAAACGCACGAAGATTATCTGCCATCACAGACGTGTATCGGCAACGCCAACAGACAACACAAAAGTCTATGCAATGCTAGGCAGCACCGTGCCATGTGCCGTAGCAGAGGCGTGTTACATAGAGTCTGCTTTCTATATTCTGCTTTCACAAGTAACCGGCTAGCGAGGCCCCTCTTCCCACTATCCCGGTGGGTTCCAGAAGGTCGATAATAGAACGGTAGCCATAAAATCTGATAGAGGGGGAGTAGATCTTTCCATAGGCGCTGCAGAACACATCGCGAGAGAATATATGCCGATACATTTTAACAATACCCCGAGTGACTTTGGCCTACAGACCCTCCGCTGTGGCAAAGGCATATTGCTGCTGATCCCAAAGACGCGGGTTGGGTCCCGGCCACAGTGACGCTCATGTGACGGAGGCGAAGAGCGAAAACGTCAGTGTATCGAGATTTCGGCGCACGTTAGAGATCCCCAGGTGGTCGAAGTTTATCCCGAACCCTCCACTACGACGACCCTCATAACCAAGGGGTAACTTCGGCACGTACAACGATTGATTGATTGATTGATTGATTGTAGGGTTAAACGCGCCGACGCAACGCAGGCGATGAGGCGCGCCGTAGTGGAGGGCTCCGGATTAATTTTGACCACCTGGGGATCTTTAACGTGCGCCGAAATCTCGTACACACGGGCGTTTTGGCTTTTCGCCTCCATCAGAAAAGCGGCCGCCGCGGCCGGGAATCGAACCCGCGACCGGCACGTACAACGAGCCAATTTTTATCTAATTTGACGTTATCAACCACCAAGGAGGTGAACCTAAATTTAAAGGAACGATGTTTTTGCTTATTCGATCGTCACGCTCGCATGCTGGCTCAAGATACGTGCTCAGAACTTATAAAATTAAATTCTATGTTTCCCAATTACAATTTGTGAGTATTCTATAGCGTTGCATGAAAACACATTTTCAAGTGGCCAATAAGTTCTCTCAATCGTCC
The DNA here is from genome assembly GCA_013339765.2 of Haemaphysalis longicornis. NCBI lineage: Eukaryota > Metazoa > Arthropoda > Arachnida > Ixodida > Ixodidae > Haemaphysalis > Haemaphysalis longicornis. The sequence continues at coordinate 42,373,027 of CM023452.1, read as the reverse complement.
GGACTCAAGGTATTCCCAGGTGACTATCGCTCAGCGATACTGATAAACGGGGGAGATTCGTCAGCTCTCAACGATACTCATCAGCAACATTAATCTCAGATTATCTCGAAACGTTTGGGTGAACAGTAGCGGGTTTGCAATTACACTGCAGTTTCTCATCTCTTTCTCCCGCTTTTTTAAATCCCCGTCATCTTTTGTGAAACTTAATCTCCGCCAATTTACGCGTTATTTAAAAAGAATCGGTGTTATTTGGTCCGCCCTCAGTAACGCGCCAGCACCGTCATTCCGTCTTCTGCTATTCGCGACACCGACAATATTCCTTAGTTTTGGCCTGCAGCGCGTTAAGGCGTTATCGTGCTCGTGTGTTTATCTCTGTAAAATATCTTATCGTGTATTTGTCACAAGACATCGGCACTACACGTGGAAAAGGTCAGCGGTCTGCGGATACGACCCTTCGCAGTTGAAAAACAGCTGCGCCCGTTCAAATATCTGGGTGCGTGCGTGTACACCCTTTGCTAATATTTTCTAGGCCAATCCAAAGTCTTCTCGACCACAAAAAATAAAAGAATAAGCTTTGACCTTAAATGTGACAAAAATATTGCATGATAGAAAGAAAGAAAGGTGTTTTCTCTATCTTTCCGGCACTAAAACGTCTCTGCCTCGGTGGGGACGCAAAGCTTTGAACATACATCGAAGTTTTTGCAGCCTGCGCACTTTCGCCTCGGCCTAGATAAGCTGGATGAAATTGTGCATGCAGCGTTTCCCTGCGTAATGCGAGTGGCACCAGTTTGTTTACACGAAGCAAATAAACCCAATAACACACACAACAGAGAGAAAGCTCTTTATTAAAAAAGAAAGCCGAGAGGTTTGCCAGTATCACACACACTGACATGCTACTCAGCGGGGCCATGGGTAGGGGAGGGTAGAAAAGGCCCTATAGATAACAGGGCGGAAGAACGAGGAGAAAAGAAGTAAGGAAAAAAGCACACTATCGTGGAGTTTGTAAGAACAGTTCGATGAACATCACGATCTCCGTAGTATGTCAAGTCAGTTCAGTGTACACCGATCTCGTCCAGGTATTCAAATAACGCCACTAGTGCTTTGCGTTAAGCTGAAGGGGAGGGCCATGGAACCGAGGAGTACTTTTAAGCTAATTGGTCCTGGGCGTAAGCGCTCGAGAGAGAGAGAGAGAAGAACTTTATTGATAGCCTGCAAACGGTAGGGCTACCCTAACATGGGTGCCAGTTACCGCGACGTGGCCTGGACGTCGTCACGTCAGCGCCTTTAAGATTGCATCCGGGTACTATCCGCGGGTTGCGGAAGGTTTGCGCCCTCCCCCCTGAGTTCCCCGGTCGCTGTCTATCGAGGGCCGCCGCGACCTGCTGGACGGACTGAAGTTGGGTGTCGTAGTCTCTACTCCGCGCTGCAGCTTCAAACTGCGGCGGGATCGTTGTCATCGCACTGGCCTCACACGGATTAAGTTCACAGTTCCACAGGATGTGGACCGCAGTGGCCCGTTCCTTCGCGCATAATCTGCACACGTCACTCTCATACACCACTGGGCATATATGTTGCAAGCACTGGAGTAAGTAATGAACCGGTCTGTAATTGTCTGTAGAGCACTGCCTCCGACCGGGTGAGACCCGGGTGTGGGGGCGGCATAGTTCTCCTGCGTAAACGATACCATTTCACAACGTCGTTGTAGGTGGTCATGGGATCCTTGCTAATATCGAAGGGCTGCCACTCCGAGGGTCCGGCACTCATAGCCGCCGCGCGGTTCGCCAGTCCTCGCGCAACAGCGTTAGCGCTCGATCTCCTGCCCTCCAAACAGCACCTTGCGGACTATGAAGCGGGGGGCATCTAACAGTAGGTGTTCTACGGTTTCCGGCGATCCGCAGTTATCACAGTACGGATTCGAGGTCTGACACCGAGTCGAAACAGGTATGTTTCCGTGAGCGCTGCATTGAGGCGTAATCGTTGGTATAAAGTTTATAGTCCGCGCGGAAGTCCGCTCTGGCAGCTTAATCCTGAGCTCGTGGTATACGTAGTGCAAGAGGCAGTAATGGTGCTTCTGGAAGAGACCAGAGACGGTTCTCGCTTCATTTAAAACAAGTGCTTCGTCATAGCTGAGACAACATGCTTGGTGAAGAAGACACTTCCTCCTGTTATGCATGTGAAGACCCCTGCGAGCTGCTTCATCTGCCTTCTCCCTTCCCTGGAACACCCATAGTGGCCTGGAATTCACTGAAATGCATTGGTGCCCAATTGTCTTGGCTAGGTGGTGCAAGTAAGTTATTTCACGACGGGGCGTGTTGGTGAATGTTGAATGAAGCAGTCGTTGCGCAGTAGACTTTGAAGGGCTGCCCTTGAATCGGGGAAGATGGTCCATTGCCCCGGCGGTTGGCGGAGAATGTACCGGATGGCTTCCTTGATGGCGGTGAAGCTCGGCTGACATTGATGACGTCGCCCACTCAAGACGATGAGAGAGAACATCTGTCCAGTGGACGAGATATAGATTCCAGAGGAACTGCGATCAAGCGTACATGTGCCGTGGGTAAAAAATTGGGTTGTGCCTGAGTATAGCCGGCTAATGTGACCGAGTGTCAGAGAGAGAGAAGGAGGAGAGAGAATAACTTTAATGAGACCCAGCGATGTTAGCCGAGCCGTCGGGCTGGCTTGCTACGCTAGATGAGAGAAGAAAACAAACAAAAAGAGAAAAAAAATGTGAAAACGTAAAGATGTCATTTGATGCGGCCAAAATTTTCAATCACAAAACTCTGTCCAGTTCTGTGCTCCGAAGAAACTCCAAAAGAGCTTTGGTTGCACGCGCAGCTGACTGGGACCCCGACCATGAACCCAAAACAGCCCTCAGCTCAAGTCCCGCACCAAGCTGCCTGCACAAAGATAATATGAGTTTCTGTCTGTGCCGGTGTACTTTGGACACACGCATATAACATGATGGATGTCTTCTCGTGAGAACATTTGGAACAAAGAGGTGAAGATGCCTGCCTTGATTTTGTACAGGTAATGTCCCGTGTAGGCCACATTCAAGCGCAGCCAATGCAGAATGGCTTTCCTCGCGCTTGCTAAGTCCAGGTGGCATTCTGAAGGTGCACTTGGGATCAATCTCATGAAGAGGTGCGTATTGCTGCCTTGCATCAGTCCAGATAGACATCTGCGCATTCCATGCGGTTGATGAGGCTAGTATTGCCGCATCCTTTATCGAGAATGGGATCGGCACAGCTCAGTGCAGAGACTGTGGGCAGGTGAGGCGGCTTTGTCAGCTGCGTCGTTGCCAGCAACTTCCAGTGGGCAGGAAGCCACTGCAGATCTACGCTGTGTCCCCTGTATGGCTTGTAAGTGCAAGAGATTGATTTCCCAAGCCAGCTCAAGCCGCTTTGAGGCATATTCTTTTTAGAGCCTATTCCCGGGATGGTGCATCTAATTTGCAATGGCGAAAGGGTCCACGGTGAGAACTCAGACGGCATTGAATCTGGTGCCTGGGAGGGAATGGAAAGATGCAATGCCTTCAATGTTCGACCAAAGCTTGAGTTGCCATTTTTTATCATGCGCGCTGTTGTATCGCTTTTGGCGTGCATCCGATGTCACAGATGTATCCGTACGGTTTCTTGGAGCCTAATCACGTCCAAGGGCAGACAGCCAGCTTCCGCGACAGTACCCAAGAACGACGCCCCTCTGGGAAGTTCGAGGAAGATACGAAGGCAACTGTTTATTGCCACAACTGTTTTCTGCTTGTGAGTGACAGATTTTGGAGAAGAGAGAGACTGTAGATCAGTACGCCGCCGATATATATTTGTAAACCCGAACAGTTTCTCATGCAAAGCATCTGTTTTAAAGGAAAATTTTATACCTCTACCAGCAAACGGTTGTTTCGTGGCATGCAGGACAAGAAACTCCCGAGGCGGCTGGTGAGGCTGAGGACGGTTTTCACTCACGGACCACAGTGTAGATGGCGCGGCAATAGGGCGCTATTACCCAGCGTTCCCCTCGCAGTTCTCAAACTTACGAAACTTTTCCGTTTAAATTTGTATAAATGGGAATTACTAAGCTCACATTCCGCATTGTTTCGGTGTCTGCGCTTGCATCGCGCGGGGGTATAGCCCCGAGATGGCACATCAGAATAGCTAGGTTCCGCTGTCTCACCCCCCGAAGACAGGCTTCTTTCCGTTTTGTAGCGTGATCTACACTGGCCGAGGTTGAGCAGTTTTGCGTGGCTCCTGGAGAGCCGTGCTGCGCATGCGCGAGGAGCAGTGACGTCACACGGCGCACAGAACGTTGCTCGCTGCCGGCGTCTCTCTCACACCCCACGCGCCCAGCGTGTTCGCCGACCTCCGTTCCGCACGTGGCGCCCCGTCCACTTGATGATCATGCCGCGGGTGGCCGGGTGTGGAACCAATGGCTCGTGCGTCGCAGCAACACCGGCGTGCGAATGTGGAACCAGCTTAGCTCTGTGGCGATGGGTGACGCTGCTCCGGAAGCGCTTGATAAATACACGTGTCACATAATGCGTACACCGTGTGTGTGTGTCGTTGAAGCCGCATTAAGCATGATAATCAAGCTAATCCTAGACATCCATGAAAGCTAAGAATAACCAGCTGAGCCTTAGCTCACGCTACGTACATCCTAGCATAGGGGAGCTAAGCCACTGCTAATTTTTTTTTGTTCAGAGGCACGGCCATGCTACAGCGGTGGCGTACGACGCTCGAGCCCGGCCGTGGCCAACGTTGCTGCTTTCGGGACGGCGCCCCGTGCGAATCCCAGGTAACGGCTGGCAGAATCTCTGGTTTCACTGTTTCGAGAGCCACGTTTGTGAATTCAATTGAAGTCGCATGTGGAATTGTGGAGGGTGTCGTTCACAGCTTTGGTTTACAACCTCGTTCACAGCGCGGATAGGAGTCGATTTTTTCCTTTGTGCACTCGCTACGCATTAAAGAAACTTGCAGCATTCTCAGCACATATAGATGCATCTATCGCAACCTCCGTCAACCGCTGTAGCATTGTCTCAGACAGACTCGTCACCACAGGAGTCGGGGGGCCCTGACAAGCAACTTCCTAAAACCTGTCACTATACAGTAAAGCCCGCTTATATCGAACACAAATATATCGAATAATTGCCCATATCGAACTCTTGTATAATTCTGGTAAAAATTACATGCATTTAAAACTTTTATATGGAACGCGATTTTGCTCACAATGGATATATCGAACTCGTACGCGCAGGATTTATCGCTCTCCTTAGGCATGCGGCAGGCTTTCCCGCAATACATCGGCGCGCAGCGGGGGCGCGGGTGTCGCTTGTGACTCGAGCTCGGGCACGCATAGTTCCACGCATGCATTCCGTTGGAGCCGAAAGCGCCACATTGAGCGCTGTGGGCTGCGGTGTCACCGAACTTCAAGTCCGCGCCACTCGCTGCGCGCACTTGCTCGGTTCGCTGGGTTCGCCGTTATTCGCTTGTATCCATGCTTGCCTCCGCTCTGTCGAAGACGCCGAGGACTCCGTACCGCTTCCGAGCACGAGCAAAGCCGTCGCTGCCGTGGCCCTGCTACGGCGATAATGCAGTGCCATTGAGGGCAGCTGTATCGTGCTTGTCGACTGTTTAGATACCGTGGAGCAAGCAGTCATCACCAACGCGTTGTGCTCCAAGAAGCAGGCTACACTCACGCAGTTCTTCCACCCCAATATATTATTGTTTTCTTTTCGAGAAAGTGTCACATCAATAGTGAACTGCAGGGTGATAAGAGCTCATCGTTATCTCGGTACTCCGTCGGCAAGATTGCTCTCATATAAGGTTTTTTGCTTCACTTTCTATATCGAATTCTGGTTATATCGAACTATTTTACAATCCTCGCTCTGTTCGTTATAAGCGGGCTTTATTGTAGTACGCGACTCAGAAGCCGTTAGCCTTCGCCGAACTGAAAGCAGCTTCGAACACCTTGAAGACTAGGGCAGGGCAAAACAAAAGTGATTATAACGGGTTGAGTTCATGCCTTCACGGACCTTGGAAAAGTGCTACATGCGGTACCCCGTATCTCAAGCCATTCACTCGAAGGCCGCAACGCTCGCGTGAAGATATTCGGTCCCCAAGGACGTCCAAGGACGTCCACAGCAACAGGCGGACGCGTTGACACCTCAATGTATACCTCGCGTCAGGCATTAAATACCTTTATTTCTGCTGGACGCCTTTAACGAGTTTGTCATCGGCAAAGACCAGCCTCGGGGCTGCGCATGCGCACTTGTTTATTAAATACGATAGTCGTGCTTTGGCTACCTAGCCGCGGGAATGTCTGCATGTCCATCCCTCGTTCAGCTGCCCTGTCAAAAAGTTTAGAAAATACTCTAACTACACGCTTAAATAGGCGAAACAAATCTAAACTGATTAAAATCTACATGTCAGCATTTTTCAGCACAAAAAATTAGACATTATTGAGGCCACACTTAAATACAGAAATGATGCTATCCGTGTTCTGTTAACTAAACTAGACGTGAGCTGGATTTTTATAAGAGGAAATGAAAAATACACCCGATAAAACCATTTTTTAACCAGGGTACGGAACTGAAAAAAATACCGGTTATGTTACGTTTCGGGTTCGGGTGAATTCATTTCGTTTCTGTTCAGTTGCGGTTCGATTAAATCATGGCGCCGAACCGGTTCACGAACCGGTCCGGAAGCTTGAACTGGTTCGCCAACCGGTTCGATGCCGTTGAGTTATCAGCGAAGTGAGAAAAACTTTTTCTAGTAGAAAGGGATCATAAACACACAGCGCAAACAAAGATTCAAAATATATTGCTATTTTACAACAACAGTGGGGCATTTTCAAAGAAAAGCTTTAAACGATTGCGCCAATCAGTGAAGTATAGGGGATTCATCGGCACTTACCTCGCCCATTCCTTATGTCATCCTATGGACTATATTTCGGAATATTTTTTACGGATATGAGACAAGTGTTTTGTGTTCGACATATTTAATTTGAACGAAAAATTTATATATAGCTCCTTGACACAACGTATAAAATATCTGAAATTAGTTTCCAGGGAAGAAACTTCTCCTTTCTAGAAAAATTCCATAGACGTGTTTTGGTCGCATGCACGTTGGACGGATCATTCAAAAGTCTTATCTTTTCCCCTCTAATACACAAACTACTGCCGCTATCCCCGGAGGCCTTTTTCTCTCGAAACTAGGCCCACTTTATGAAGCAGTAAACGTATTTATTTTTGATTTTGGGAAGGAACATTTTCGAATTAAAATAACAAGCGTGGCTTACCTTCAGGAATCGCCAGAATGTTAGGCCCCGTTTTTTTGCATCTTGACGCTTGGCAGTCAAGTTTTCATTATTATTATTATTATTATTCACGCATAACATATCATTTCTCGCCCCAATCTTTTTTATGTATATAAAAAAATTTGTCTCAAATCCGCGCTGTGAAGGTAGTTGGAAAGCAAAGCTGTGAACGACACCCACAACAATTCCCATGCGACGTCATTTGAATTCACACACGTGGTTCTAGAAAGAGTGCAATCAAAGATTCCGCCAGCCGTCACCTGGGATTCGCGGGGGCTCCGTCCCGAACGCAGCAGCGTCGGCCACGTCCGGGCGAGAGCGGCGGACGCCGCCACTGTAGTCCGTCCTTGCGTCGGCGGAAAGAAAATGGAGAGGAGCGTGTTTCGGAGGGTGAGACAGCGGAACCTAGCCATCCTGCTGTGCTAGCTCGGGGCTACACCATCGCGCGACACAAGCGCAGACACCGAAACAATGCGGCCTGTGAGCTTAGTGATTCCAATTTATACTGATTTAAACTAAATAGTTTCGTAAGTGTGAGAATTGCGAGGGGAACGCTGGGTAATAGCGCCCTATCGCCGCGCCATCTACACTGTGCTCCGTGAGTGAAAAGCGCCCTCCGCTCTCCGCAGCCGCGTTGGGAGTTTCTTGTCCCGCACGCCACGAAAGAACCGTTGGCTGGTAGAGGTATAAAGCTGTGCTTTAAAAATGGTTATTTGAAAAGGTTATTTCAAAAGTACTCTGCATTGCATACAAGTCAGAAATTCTGCTCTAATTTTCAAACCAATACAAAAAAAGCGTCTTCTTTGATTTTTTCGAACTTTCACTATTCACCAATATTGTTCCTTTATCGTATGCTTGAAAGACATTTTGCCTTCATGTGTAGCTTTGTAGCTAGAAAGCACGATATATGATCTTGCTGGCTTTATGGCGTTGGCATACTAGAGCGGATTGTAACAAAGCTCTGACGTCAACGTAAGAGGACAAATGGCCGGTCGAAACTTTGACCGCTCGGCGCGTCGTGATCAACTAACGAGTGTACGAGGCACCGCGGCACTAGCTGCCATCACAGTGATGGACAAGTTCAGTAGTGCGAACGGTCGGACAAAAAAGAGACGTCTAGAGAGCAATATACCACTTGATTTTGTGCTTTTTCGATGGCTGTTTTCAGCGAAAAAGTGCAGAAACTATTCCTGTGAAATACTTTCAACCTAAATGCTAGGGTTTTTCTTTTTGGTTCCTCACGCGAACACACTTGTAAAACGTGTTGCGCATTTGACGCCCCGAAGCAACGCCTGTGCTTTGAGGCACACCGTATATTGCAGGGCGGAAAAAAATTTCAGCCCCTGGGAATCTTTAAGCAACATCAAAGTTTCTACGCAGACGGTAAAAACATCCTCGCCAGTGGCAAAGCAAGTATTTACTTAAAGGGGCACTGACACTGCATCTCGATAAGTAGCTAGTGACCTACTTATAACCACCTCATTTGCTTCAGCGTGCGCATTTTCAATGCGGCCAGTCGCAGTTTCGGTTTCAGCAGTGCCGCGAAACGATGGATTTTGTGGATTTTGTGTGAACAAAACCACGTGACCGTCTCACAGAGCAGAGCCGCCCACTGTCGAATCCGCTCGAAACGAATGCCCTCACGTACTGATGAGCGCTTAATTAAAAAGCGACCTGACGCAGGCGCTGTGCAAATGCTACCGCGGCTCGCTCGAGACGGTGGGTGCAAGACGCGCGCTGGGAGCAACAGGTCCGCCTACCGGCTTAGCACTGCGGCGGATATTCACGTAAGCGGTGCAGATGACTGCAAATCGCATGTAAGCCACCAAGGACAATTTTTGCTATCCTCGAGCCCTGCGCCGGCCTGGGCCACGCAAGCTGCCTACAGCGACCGTGCGGCTAGCTCACTGCGCGCATCCACAGAGTGCCTGGAATCGCTGTAGAACGCGGCCAATGAGCTGACGAAATCACGGCGCCTCCGCCGCCAACGATCTCGTTCGTTCTCGAGAGCAGAAGCTCCGCCCTCCGGCCCTCCTAACGCCGGCCCGGCAAACACAAACTCGTGACCACATATCCTCTCGACGTTTCGCACACCTTTATTCGCCGCTATTTTGCGTATATGTGTCCCCTCGCCAGTCTTTAAGCCATCTTCTACACAAAGGCGTTTTTCTTTTTCGGGTACATCACGAAACTAACGGCCGCGGGCGGTAATCGAACTTACATCCTCGCCAGTGGTTCATCCACCCAATCGCTCCGGCGAGTAACACTTTTCAAGTATTTACAGTTTTAATGTGTGGGACCTCTCCAAGCAAATTATGAAATGCAACGAGTAGGAAGGTTTAAGGTGTGGAACTTCGCGCTTGCGCAGTGCAACAACCTTGCAGCCGGATTACTCCTATATTGTCGAAGCGAAGGGAAGGCAAAGTTGATGTTTCATATTGCCTGCAAGACACCGAAAGTGTGTCTTTTTCAGCCTTGTACTCTGCGCGCGCGACAAGCACCAGCGTACCATTTAAACACTGCCGGATATAGCTTTCCCTATGTTGCGACGCCGTATACCGAGCTGATAGTGATGTGCCTGCTCTGATGTGGAAAAGTTGCTGAGAGGTTGCGGAGTTGACCTCGCGTGAAAGACAAAGACCCTGAATGACATTGAACTCGTCTTATCAACAATAGGTGGTCGGATCATTTTGACGGGATCCGTTGACCGTTAGTTATTTTTCCGTTCAGTTCCGGTTCGGGTTCAGAGAGCTCGAAAAATAACGGTTCTGTTTCGGGTTCAGTTCGGGAAAAAAATACCGGTTCGGTTCCGGTTTTCCGTTCGGTTCGATTCCGGTTTGATAATCTGTTTTTAACCAAAAATAAAAAATGCCTCGCGCTGGACTCTGGAACCACGTTCGGGCGCTCCAAGCCGACATAAACGAAACATGCCAACAGGCGGCGCCCGAGCAGTCCGAATGCGGGGAAATTGAATTGAATTCAGTGAATCTCTATTGCATTTGTAGGCGGCCGATGAGACGGTGCGGCAGGGCCTACATTTATTTACAGTTGCGTTGTGGCGACAACATGGGCGATGATGATGCCGCGAGAGCCCTGTGGCGGCAGCATCATCGCCAGCGGCCGTGCCCTATCATCATCATTATCGGAGATGATGACGCATCTCAGAACATCATGGCCTCCGCGCTGCTCGGCCGCACACCACGGGCGATCCCTGATTCTCGGGCCCATGTTGTCGCCACAACGCAACTATAAATTAATGTTGGCCCTGCGGCACCATCTCATCGGCCGCCTACACATTTATTGTGGGACGGCCGATACAGATGAGGAATGGCTTGGAAGTGTGCGGGGGGGGGGGGGGTGCACTCACACCAGCTTATTATAAACCACCCCTGGGGCCAGTGGACCGACGGGTGCCGTTTGGTCCTCCTTGCGCGAATCGCGCTACATCGGCGCAGTGCATAGATATTATCCTTCCACAGTGTACCTCGTATGCAGCGCCCTCCTGGCAGTTCACTATTTTGGTACTTCCCCCATGCCAACCACCCGGCTAAAAACGCTGACTCCTTGGCCCTGGTGCGACGAGCCCTGGATTCGGCGCAGGCTCGCGGCCTCCTGGACGTAGGAGGCTGACCACGTCCCTTTCCAGCTCCCTCGGCTGCTCAATAAAAAATGTTTACCACCCCCCTTGGGCCGTATACCATCGCGACCTCTCAGACTTCGTTGGGGACGAGAGCCATTGACCAAAGCGCGAACAGCCAGCTTCTCAGCTGGACGCACGTCGTAAAACTTAAATTCAGTCAGACAAAGCCTCCGGTAAAGAAAAAGAATTCACAGAGAATTCACGAAGTCGAGAATGGGGCCGAAGTGATGGAACACAAAGTGAAACTGCGGTTCCAGCGACTGCTGGGTGATGCTGAACTCGAAGGGCATTTTAAAAGACGGTGGACATAGCGATAAATATACCCTCAAATTGAACATACAGTCACTGTCATCAGCTTCTCTGAAGTATTAAGTTCCTTGTAAGATTAAGGCTTAGCTAGTGATGCGGCAAGGTAGTAGAGCCCTTTTTTATATTCAAACTGGATTTTGAGGCGCTGAAGCTCCACCTGGGCTATAAGAGCGACAAGTGCCCGGGTTATGGAATAATTACTTATTTAGCTTTTCCTTATAGGTGCGCCGAGTGGACGACTCGAAGTGGTTTAGGCCACCTGGGGATGTTAAACGCACGCGAAAATTGTGTACACACGCTGTGCGCCTAGGCAAAAGTCCGCAGGCCAGCGACTTCCTGCGGCTAAAACCATCAGCGGAAGTGCACATTCTGCCGCAAGTCTGACTGGCGCCTTCCAAACGCTAGAAAAGCGGTTACATTCAGCAGGGAGCGCTGGCATGGCGGGTGGCGTCATCATCATTGGGTGGCAATCCAGCAGCTCCTTTCCGCCATTACCCACACAGAGAAGAAGCAGACGACGACGCTGCTTTACCGCGCACGTCGGCAGCTGGTTCTTAACCGACTCCAACGCCCGTCCGTCATCTCCCTCCCGAAGCCGGCGGCCTCCAAGGTGGAAGTTACTGTGAAGAGGAAATCAGACTCGACCACGCCGCTACTTGAGCCGGTGCCCCTTTTCGACATTCCGGCAGGGCGACCTCGAGAGCGCAGGAGGGCTGGAATCTCTACTCGCCCCGAGAACCGCCGACTCATCGAGAAAGCAAGGAAGCACCTGCCTGCCACCCAGCAGAACCATTATAAGCCAAGGAGAAAGGCCACCGAGCAGATGAAGTACTGCAACTCCATCCTCAAGGAGGTTGTCGCCGACGAACACGCGTGGTCCTTCCGCGATCCAGCCGATGCGGAGCTTCTTGGGCTGCGCAACTGCCACGAGATAATCAACCATCCTATGGACATGGGGATGGTCGAGCAAAAGATGGACAACCGGGTGCACGATGGCCCCGATGAGTTCGCAAGGGATATGAGGTTGATTGTATACTGCTACAGATACAACCCTCCAGGACACGAGGTGGCTGTCATGGCCGAAAAGCTGCAGACTTTATTTGAGGTGCGGTGCGCCAAGATGCCCGACGAGGCCCAGCGCAAGAAACGGCAGCATTCTTCACGGGAAGAAGACGCTGACTCGCACAGCAGCTGGACCTCGGAGTCCTCCTGTCCATCTAGTGACTCGGAGGACGGGGAAAAACAACAGGAGAGCGGCTGAAGAAACAGCGTGAGCGACTCCTCATTACCACCGGGCTCGCAAAGTGGGACCAGGCGCGAAAACAAGTTTAGCTCTGCGGGACCTCTCGTCAGCCAGAGAAAGACAAGGCCACGGAATCATCATCACCCACCACAGAAGCGGCGGCTTATGTTTTTGTATTTTTTTCGTGTAAAATATTGTGTAAGCACGATTTGAAAACGTAGTAAATACGGAGAGTTAGGATGAACCGTGAACCCAATTTTCTGGATACGGCTTTTAAACTTACCCAAATTTGACGATTAGTTCGTGATGCATGTTTCGTTCAGCGTGCCAGCTGGTACAAAGACTATGACGTAGCTCAGAACATTCTAAGAATCAACCGGAATGTTACCTACTCTTCAGCAAGAATGCAGTACGCTATACCAAATTCCATTTTGAAGTTCAACGTCAACCAGACAACATATCGGCTAAAGGGCTCATATTCGCCTAATTGCGAATACAAATTGGCGTCGTAAGACCTCTAAGTGAAGCTTTAGGCCTGAGCGTGCACATACTTGATTGTTGCTGCTATTAGTCTAGCACAGTGATGCGTTCCAAGAAGAAGAATGTAACCGCAGTGGTGTAGAGGACAGCACTTCATGCACTGCACTCTGCTGTGTGCAGGCGAATAGATGGTAGTGATGGTGAAAACACTTCATTACCGTCTCAATTCACACCCTAGAGTTTCATTCTAATATGTATATATATGAGTTTGAAACTGTATGGTTCGGACGGCGTCCCTGCTTGGGATTGACAGTGTCCTCGTCCTTTAAAACGGCGATCAGGGTCCTCAACTATACGGTTTCTCAAGATTACCTATAGAGTGGAAACTGGCGCTGCCATCGCATGCCACAACGGGAATTGTGGGTGGAATGAGAATCGGATTGGCAGGAAGTTGGTAATGCAAAGTGCGATAAATTGGACGTGTCGGCTGTGAACTGTTTGTTAGTTCTCCTTTCGGCATGCTTTTTCTTTTTCGTCATGTCACTTTCTGGCATTCAATGCCTATCACAGATGTGTCTAAATAACAGCGTGATTAGCACTTAGCGCATGTTCTCGCGTTAGAGGGAAGTTTCTGAAAATGAACGGGCTACCACATGCTGCAACAGCCTCGACAGCCACAAGCGACGTGAAAACGTAACTCAAAGGTACAACAAACAGAGTGTGGGCGAAAGCGACAAGAGGAAAAAAAATGAGAGTAGAGGTCAGCGCAATGAACGGGATGAACGAAGACGAGACAAACAAGCGCTTCGATAAAGCGCTTGTGTTTGTCTCGTCCTCGCTTCGTCCCGGTTATTGCGCTGACCTTTACTCTCAAAGTAAGTACCTAGCGCATCAAGCTTGAACTATTCTGAAAAAGAAAAAAAACCTTAATACACTGCCGACAAGGTTCTCAGTCGTCGTCGCTTGTCGTCGTCGCTCGTCGTGGCCGCTTGCTTGTGAGCTGCTTCTGGCAGGCAAACAAGCGAGCGCTGTCAACGGCCCCGGCAGCCTGTGTATAGATTTTTTTCGGTTGTCGTGGCCGCCTATACTATTCGTTTGCTGTACCCATCGAGTTAAGGTTTGGCCGTCGCTTGTCGCCGTCGCTGCATGTGGTTACCACTTGAGGAATTCACTGCCTAAGGCAGGCTCAATCAGGCAACATCAATGGCAACTCGGTAAGGATTTACTTGTCATTGAAAACATTAATGCAATTTCACAAAGATGTGCGCGCATGCTTGAAGACTTACTGGAGGTATTAGCTAGGCTTCGCCGCTACGTTTTTTTATATCTGCCTGGACAAAGCAAAAAATACAACGCGACGACATGACTTTTGCACCTCTAGCCGTTGCATATGCTTCGCTTACCAAAGCGTGTAGCAGACGATAATAATACAGTATTTAGAGGAAGGAAGAACACAGTTTAAGTTAACCCAGATAATTTATTTACAGCTAATTGTTACAAAAAAGAACAAAAAGAAAACAGCATTTAGTTTGCAGTATGTAATATTCAAAAATACATCCGGGACGGCGCGCTGTATTTGGCGGCATGAAGCAAATGTGAGACGCCTGTTTTTTTTCTAACCCCTAACATTCGTTTGTCAACCTAACGACACTGATACAGTATTTTTACACAAAGAAAAATTTATTAATGGCGGCAGTTTTGGCAGCATTATTAAAACAAAACTCAATTTGCAACAGTGCTGTTCACGGCTTAAAAATTCATAAGTAAATTGATTGGGAACTGAAGCAGGACGCAAAGAAATAAATAATATAACCAGATAAAGCTATCAAAACGACAATTTAGGTTTTAGATAAATATCTCAGAATCGGAAAGGGCCAGCATACTGAAAAGGCGCCGCAGTTGAGTTAAGTGTTGTCCGTCCGACGCTCTCATCCCCAAAAGAACCCCGCTGAATGCCACCGACAGCAAATTAGCAAACTTTCAAGGGACTATAAATGTTACGGCACACAGGAAGCTGTCGAAATTAGAAGAAATTAGCTAAACACTGGAACGCCGAAAGCCAACCCACGTTGTCTCCTGCTTAATCTAGTGAGCGCGCTGCAAGCACTTCGTACCTGGTGAAGTAATTATAAAACGTCAATTTCCCACACAACATGTGTTGCCTGCACGCACCCATAAACGCATTTAATCGAAAGTCGTTCACAGACATGAGCATTAGCATTCCTGTCACCGTCCCGAGCCATTGTAGCGCTACCTTATACGGCGATGCAAATTCGGCAGTGCGTTTCAAGGACCCTATAGTGTTAGTTACCATTGCAGACACAGCAGCAGCATTACTTTTATTCAGTCCTCATATCCCCATTAAGCCCAATAACTCCTGCTGAGTGTGAATTTCATTCTGCAGAGTTATTTTGTCGACACCTCTCTGACAATTTTTCGCGTTGGTGGAGGAGATGGGGAAGTGCTGAAAAAAGGAGTCTTGGGGAGTCTTGTGATGAGTACGCAGGAACCTATAGTACGTAGTTTCGGAGGCACGTCAAGCCTTATCTCACCCCGCCCTTCCTCGTGTTTTTGTGCTTCTTGCTTTGATGTAACTGAACCGCAGTAACTTGGAAAAACCGGGCTAGGTGGTAAAGACTCACCTTCACGGCACGAAAAGAACGGAATAGATGTGAAAGGAAAACACAGGGCATGCGCTTAACTTCACCTAAGCTTTGTTTGAAGGAAGGTAAAAATATAAAGCCAGCGGAAGATCACAGTCAATCATAACAAGTACGTCAAATAAAACCCGATAAAAGCTCTGTGTCCCTTCTCGACCCAGAAGTTGCGGATCTAGAAGAATGTGGTATAAGAAGCCGTGTTACTGCACAAGAGCTTTTGCAAGAGCATCGCACGGAAGTGCCGCGCTTGCACCTAACCTGAAACGGAATATCGCTGGGGGCGTGTGCACTAGAATGCACAAAGAGGAGAAAGCATTGTCCAATTTACCAGTGCCGGTACGCGCTGCTGGCAATGTATGTATCGGTATGCAAGACTAACAGCAACTCTTTTCGGCTATGTGCTGGCTTAGGCCTGAAGTTTTGCTTCAAAATCTTACGCCATGAAACGGTACCCGGCTAAGTCAGCACTTTTTCCAATAATTACTCATTGACGGGCAACCACAAAGTGGGGCGTTAGGACTAAACTACTATTAGGAAGAAGGTAGCCTTTAACGTGAGCTTTACACGTTTTCTGAAGAAGGCAGAAAGCGGAAACGCCTGTGTGTTCAAGATTTCTGGACACGTGAAAGACCCCCAGGTAATCAAAATGAATCGCGGGCCCTCCACTCCAGCGCGTCTCATCGCCTGTGTAGCGTCGGCGCGTTAAACCTCATAATCAATAAAATCAATCAAGGTGAGTTTTACGATATGCCGAGCAACGTCATAGGGATTCTACCAGCGCGCACTGGTTGGCTAAGTTATTGCTCGAAGTGCGACGTGAGGCCTACTGTTGCCCCGTCAAATGCCCCCGTCTCCGACAACGGAAAACACGGACGCTTCACAAAACATGCATCACAAATTATTCGTCAAAATCGGTTTATTTTAAAAGACGCAATAAAAAATTGGGATCCCCGTTCTTCAAAGTTGTGCGTATTTATTTCGTTTTTAAGTATGGTCGCACCATCTTTCAGAAGAAAAGTGACACCAAAACACGCAGCGCCCATTGATTTGGACGATGGAGGTGCCGTCGTCTTGGGCTTCTCTAGGTCAAAAGCGGCCGCAGCAGAATCACCCCTTTTTGCACTTGGCCCTTTCCTCACTCCTTCCTTTTATTATTCTGGCTCGCGTCTGGTGCCAGCAGGCCGATCAGGTGCGTAACGATGCGGAGTCGCTTGACCACTTGCGGCATCGTCCTCTGCTGCTTGTGTTCCCCACCCTCCGAGTCAGTAGACGTAATCGCATACGTGGAAGTCTTTGGCGTACAGCTGCCGTCCGAGCCAGAGTTTCCTTCCCGTGGCGACAGCTGCCGCTTCTTGGCCTGGGGCTCGTCGGGCATCTTGGCGTCCCGAAACTGAAAGAGGGTCGGTATCTCGTTGGCCAAGGCAGCGACCTCTCGTTCTGGAGGGTTGTATCTGTAGCAGTTGGCGAGTATCAGCCCCATGTCCTCTGGGAAGGCCTCGTGGCTGTCGTACTGCCAGTTGTCCATCCTCTGCTTGACCACCGCCATGTCCACAGGGTGCTTTATGGTCTCGTGGTAGTCACGCAGCCGAAGAAGCTCCGAATCGGCTGGATCACGGAAGGTCCAGGCGTGTTTCATGGCGTCAAGCTCCTTGAGGGTGGAGTCGCAATACTTGATTTGCTCGGTGAGCTTTCCCCTCGGCTGACAGATCTGCAGGTGATTGACTGGCTTCCTGCAGGGTCGGCTGCCCTCGCTGTACATCGAATTTGTTCTCCCTTGGGCTCTCCAGGCCACACTGCTGAATTCCGAAGAGCTCTGGTACCGGTGGCAGCGTGGTGAAGTCCGCTCACCTCTCTGGAGCAACGTTCACCGTAAATGCCGCCGGCTTTGGGAGGGTCATTTGCAGGAGTTACGGATGGGCATTGGGGTCGGTTGGACCTGTAGGTGGTGGTGGTGGTTCCAGTGCAACGGCTCAGCTGTAGGTGACGAGGGGCAGACAAGCGTCTTTTTCTTCTTCTAATTCTCCTTTAGAGTAATTACGTAACGCAGCTTCTAGATTGCCACACAGTGATGATGACACCGCCCTAGAGGCCAGCGACCCCAGCTGGCCATAATCGCTCGAATACGGCGTTTAGGAGGCGCCAGTAAGAGACGTCTGAGCATTCGCGCTTCTGTCGATGTTTCTGCAGCCGCAGGCAGAAGATCGCCTGGGCCTGCGGTGGTATTTGCTTGGCGCACCATGTGGTACAACATTTTTTTCCGCACGCCTAAGATACGTAGGTGGTCTATATCGCTCTGAGTCGTTCACTTGGTGGACCTAAATGACGGATCAAGGAGATTTATTAATCCTTTTTCTTACAGTCGTCGTTCCTCATTGGCGGGTTGGAGCGTCAGTGCATGAAACTGCAATGTGTATGTTTAGAAAACATGTTCACAGTGATTGTATTGTGAACAGGTCAGCGTAACTTACCCCTGGGGTCGCTTCATAATTAACAGAACTGATACTCACGTGGTACGCCTCAAGCCTTACAAGGCGTCGGATAGAGATCTCTTAGCGCAGGGACGACGCTTTCTGCACCGAGGGTTTATGGCACGGGGCTCCTAAAGAGCTGACACGGACAAAGGTAGGTGGTGCTCGTAGAAGAAAGTTAACAGGCTTAGGAGATGATTGTGCGTGACGCGTGTGTCCAAATGCTTTGGTGCACAGCGCACTACGTAACATGTGGGATATCACTGTGCGGGCTTTTCAGTTGAGCCGCTGCTGACACGATCCTGCCGTTGGGGCTCTCTGTCCTCGAGGTATAGTTCTAGGCACTTTCACTGATGGCCTGGGTTCAACCCTCAGCGGGTTTATTTTAATTATTTTATTGCAAAATTTTTCTCGACAATCTATCCCTTTTGTTATTGCGGAATAACTTAATTCCTCGTGTTGTTTCCGTTATAAATGGTGATTTGGTATGTGTTCGGCAGCCTTAGGTTGGAGCCGCAGCGTATGACCTGGTTTCATTAACGTTCTGTATCTCACGAAGACCCATGTCACGTGGTGCGTTGTGCAACGGAACGTTTTTAAATACGGATGGGCGAATTCAAGAAACCATTTCCTGGCCAATCCCCCTGAGTGGGCAAAAGCCATCTGACTGGTACCACCACCAGCAATACGAGACTTGGTGCAATCTCTGCTGTGCGGAATGCTAGCGGTGACCCAGCTCTTCATTATAAATAGTGTGAATACACTTGGAACGGCATCCTCGCCAATGCGTTCAATTTCGAAGCATCATTATCTCTATGATCCCCCATCCTTTTAAATGCCCTCCGCCTCCAGCGTCTTCCAACACTCAGTAGAACCTAAGCCTTCCTTTGTTTTCCACCACTGAGGACCTATTCTCGACATTCGTGAATTCCCTGTGAATTTGTATTCTTGACCGGAGGCTTTTTTTTTATTGTATTTCGGTTTTGTGATGTGCTGCTGGGTGACAAGGTAGCTCGTGTGCTTTCGTCGTTTTGACTTTCCGTGAACTTAAACGGCAGTCAGTTCCATGGGTAACCGTTTTACAGCGAAGGTGTATATGGCTAATGTTCTGTGAATTTTTGTCCTTCAATAAAAAGGCGCACGTGTAGGAACACCAACTCTCTCCCGTGTTTTCTTTGTGAAGGGCTTCTGTGTGACGCAGTTGGATCTGAACATACTGAAAGATAGCACTAATGCGCAGGCAATGAAAAGAGCAAGCACTTGTAGTTCTTTTTTGTCTGTGTCTTGGCTGTTGTATATGTTAGTGAATGTTTCCCTTAATAATCGTAAAGTTTTTCCGGAGTATATTGGGGCACAAAAAAACACTTCGAGAAACTTACTCTGGCGTACAAGTGCTGCGTTTTTTTTATATCGTTTATCCTTTTTGTTCTTGTAAGTGAAAGATTTCAGATAAAAAAATTATACCATCTTCCCGCAGGGGAACCCTGAGTAGTATGCGAAGCAGCCATGGGGTCGACTAAATTTCCCATTAGTTTTAAGTTCGTCGTTTCCGTTGACGTTCAGCTTCGCGTGCCTTCGTTGTATCAGTAGCTTCTTGGCGTAGTTCGAATGAGAGAAGGACATAAGGCGCGTTCGTAGCACGTGCTCCCGTCTCGGTTTGTAGCGCAGTGGGAAGAGCGCCACGTACCTCCCGTTGCGGCCAGAGAGTCGTGGGATCGAAACCGGGCGCCGCCTAACTATTTGCTTTTATAGTGGACTGTGCTGACGTCAGCCCAAACGCTGACGGGGCTGAAGAGACGCGCATGCGCAGTAGAGTGCGGACGGCGGACAACGACAACGAGGGAGGGAAGGACACAGCCCCGAGCGTGAGATGCTTCGCATCTAAAAGGAACCAAATTTTAGGAGTTCATCGGGCCGAACCTACCACGCGAGTTGTGTGGTGCGCCGTAGTGGACGAGCCTAGATTAATTTTAACCACCTGGTGATATTTCACTTGCGCCGACAATCTCGACACATGGTGTTTTCGCTTTTGCTTCCGTCTGAAAAGCGGCCGCTGTAGCTAAATATTGAACCTGCATCCTTGGGCTTCCTATAGCACAACGCCTTAGCCACTAAGCCACCACGCCGGTAATGTGAGAAATGCTGAAAAATCGTGAACGTTCTTTTAGACATTGGTATGACCAGAGACTAACGCCAAGCCAAGACCGCAACAAATGTGAGTTTTATTTGTTATGTTGTTACGGTTGTGTTTGATCGCCCAATGGCTTTATATTTTTGTGTTCCTTCAAAAGCAGTTTAGCTGAAGTAAAAGCGTTTGTCCTGTGTTTTCCTTTCCGCGACGTCCCGTCCTCCTTGCGCTGTGAAGTTGGCGTAAATGTCGAAAACCGAGTTTAAGGGTTCCTAGAAATGGCTATCTCAATGAAACCATATGAATAAGATGTGCCTCGAACGTGGTCTATCAAAACTCATACTTTTTTGGGCCTTCGCTTGGATATAAACGATCGTTATACATATACATGACGAAGAATTCTAGGATTTTTCAGATTTTGACACTTTTACGCCGTGGTGGCTCTGTGGTTAGGCGTCTGTGGTTGCCACAATAATGATGCGGCTCAAGGTCTAGGCCGCCAGGACAGCTTTTCATCGGAGGCGAAAAGCGAAAAGCGCCCGTGTGTCGAGATTGCGGCGCAAATGAAAGATCCCCAGGGTGACAAAATTAATGAAGAGCCGTCCACTACGGCCAGCGTGATTGGTTCAGCGAGTTGATCCCCTAAAATTTGCTTTCTTTTTCACACTCTTTTCACTTACAAGATCAAAAAGGATAAACGTTGTGAAAAAAATTACGCACCCATCCGTCTAATGACGATGATGGTTGAACGCGAAGCTTTCTCGTGATGGATTCCTTGGTTGGCCAATCACACACTGCGAATATGTGTTACGCTGGAGGTACGCATCACTTTTGTAAAATACCCACAGACACTCTCGGGTGTGCACTCCGTAGGCGCAACGTTTGGGTTTGAAGTGTATGCGGTGAATGGGTGCCTGCTGGTGGGCGTTCGCTTCTACCATGTAGAGTGGAGCATTCGTATAGACGCCGGCTTCATAACGCGAGGTACCCAAGTTCGCTTCCGGCCACAGGAGGCATTTTTTCTTCCAGTTCATCAACAATTCATCATTATGGTCAGAGAAAGTTGTCTTTCTGCAGGGCGTATTGGTGTAAACTTGCATCAGCGAGGACACTACATCTTCGCTTAAAAAGGCCTTGGCATCTCTTACGCCAGTATATTTTCCGAATAGTTTTTGTGCCCAAGTATACTCCGTAAAAAGTTTGGTATTTTTTAGGAAAATTTTCATTAACAAATAACACAGCCAAGACATAGGCGAAGGAAACAAGTCTTTTCCTGCCTTTCGCAGGAAAAGACTTGTCTTTTTCGCAGCCTGCGTGCTTTAAGGGAACATGCTCCAAGAAAAAGAAAACTGGCGGTTTCACGAAAGAAATGAGAACGACTGGGGCTCGAACCCAAATCGTCAGTGTGAAGGCAACGACTCTGCACCCTAGACACAGCCTCCTATATAATACAGCAGGTAATGCCCTAGACCACGGAGGCCGAAGAGCGTCGTCGTAGTAGCCGTTGCTGAAGAGAATGAGCAGTGCTTCAAGCGAACCAGTAGATGGCGCTAATGGGAGCGCATCTTGCGGCCACGTTTTTTAATCACATTTTCCGGAAGGAAACAAAGGGACAGTTGGTGGCACTCCCATGCGTACGCAGTTTTATTGACGGAAAACAAAATTGAGTGGATGCCTAGCAATATACAGCTTCCAGGTAAAAACGTGTAATACTTAGGTGTCGGTTTCGATGTCGGTGGTTCCACCACCAGGGGGCCAATCCCAGGGTATATAGCTGAGGTCAATTTGAATGAACTACTTTTTGGCTTGACTCCTCAACACGAGGGCACGTCTGTTTGCTTCGCTTGACGGGGCTGTCGCTGACGCGACATTACAATGGCGCAGCCTACTGTAGAACCGTCCGGAAAGTAAGCGCTCCTCATCTCTTCAATAATGTGTAAGCCGCCGAACAGGCCGCAAGTTTTCTTTTCACACAGTGAGTGTCGAAACGTTAAGACGAGCGCGATAGACGGTTAGGCCTACGTGGACGATCGCACTGGCGAGGAGACGGCGGCCAGCATCACGGTCACGAAATCCGCGTGCATCGAGCTTCAAGCAACAAATACGTCGAGGAAAAACATCAAAGTGAAGCCAGACTACAAAACATCGACAAGTTTCAACAGGTATTTCCAGTGAGCAAGCAAAGGTCATGCCACGCCGTTAATTAGTTCGTGAGCGCTCCTTCCTCGACTAGACGCAACATGGCTGACATAACGGAGAAGCCGCCTCCATTATTGGCGGACCCCGGGAGGCCGGCCATTCCATGGAGCGAGTGGCACAGCTTGTTTGAAACAAATCTTAAGAATCGCAGCAGGATGCGAAAAATTCTCACCACAATGGAAGCACGAAATGGAGGAGGCCCTCACTTCGTGCCTCTTTTTATTGATGAAGAAGAAAAACTATAAAAGTGTACAGAAACCGAGCCATTCGAAGCTTCGCTATAAAGCTTCCCGTGTAGTGCAGTCGCTGTAAAGAGCTTACCCTCATACACAGCTTCCCGTGTAACGTCGGGAACCGTCTTTAAACTGACGAAAGCGCACACAGCCAGCTGTACGCACGTGACAAAACGGAAATTCAGTCAAACCCAAGCAAAAATCCGAAATTCAGTCAAACCCAACCTCCTCACTCAAAAAATCCGGTCAAAAAATGACAATTCACGGAGCCACTCACGAAGTCGAGAATAGCTAGGGCCTCGTGGTGCAAAACAAGGTGAAACTGATGTTCCGGCGAGTGTTAGGGGACGTTGAAGACAAAAGGCATTTGAAAAGAGGCAGGACGAAAGCTATAACTATCCCATGAAATGGAACATACAGCCATCATCATCAGGTTCTCTGAAGTATTAACTTCCCTTATGATTATGGCCGACCTGATAATCCGCCCGTTGCAGTAAAGCCATATTTTTTTATATTCGAACTGGATTTTGAGGCGCTGCCTATATGAGAGCGCCAAGTTCCCGGCTATGGAATAATTACTTGCTTGGATCGTCCTTATAGGTGCGCCGAGTAGACGACTCGAAGTGGATTAAGCCACCTGGTGATCTTAGGCGAGAGCCGAAATTTGATAAAACCGCTGTATTCAAAGCGAAGAGCCCGCAGGCCGCAGGCGAGGGTCGGCCTCCCGCTAGAAACGTAACCGGAAGATCATATGCTCCAACGCCTCTGACTGGTGCCTTCTGAAGGATAGTCAAGCGATTACGCCCAGCAGGGGGTGCTGGAATCCAGGGTGGCGTCATCATCGCTGGGGGCAATCCAGAAGCTCCTTTGCGCCGTTACCGAAACGGAGAAGAAGAAGACGAAGCTGCTTTGCGGTGCACGCTGGCAGCAGTTATCCAGCCGACTCCGACGCCCGTTCGTCATTCCCTTCCCGAAGCTAGCGGCTTCCAAAGTGGAAGTTGCTGTGATGTGAAGAGGAAATCAGACTCGACCACGCTGCTACTTGAGCCAGTGTCCCCTTTCGACATTCCGGCAGGCTGGCCTCGAGAGTCCAGGAGCGCTGATATTTCTACGCGTCCCGAGAACGGCCGACTCATACAGAAAGCGAGGAAGCAGCTGCCTGCCACCCAGCAGCACAACTACAAGCCAAGCAGTAAGCTCACCGAGCAGATGAAGTACTGCAACTCCATCCTCAAGGAGCTTGCCGACGAACACTCGCGATCCTTCCGCCATCCAACCGATGCGGAGCTTCTTGGACTACGCGACTACCCCGAGATCATCAAGCACCCCATGGACATGGGGGTGGTCAATCAAAAGATGGACATCCGGGTGTACGACAGCCACGAGGAGTTCGCAAGGGACATGCGGTTGGTATTTAAAAAATGCTACAGATACAACCCTTCAGGACACGAGGTGGTTGCCATGGCCCAAGAGCTGCAGACTTTATTTAAGTTACTGTACGCCAAGATGCCTCACGAGTCCCATTCGAAGAAACGGCAGCCGTCGCCACAATCAGAAAATGCTGACTCGAACAGCAGCTGGACCTCGCAGTCGTTCCTCCGGCGGCAGCCCGTCCCGTGAGCGGGAGTACGGGGAAGAGGAACAGCAGAGGAGGGTGCAGCAACTGCTTAAGCGACTCCGCGTCGTTCTGCACGAGATCTGCCTGCTGGTCATAACCGCTCAAGAAAAATATAAGGACGTGAGGAAGAGACAAGCGCAACAACAAGGGTGGCTCTGCAGCGGCCGCTAGTCAGCTAGAGAATCCCGTGACGGCGGAACCGCCATCATCCACCAGCAAAGCGGAAGCGGTGGCGGAGAGCCGTGCTCAGATATTTTCGTGCAACAGAACAACCGTGAACTTGGGTTTCTAAATACGGCGTTGAAAATAAACCGATTGTGACGATTAACTCGTGATGCACGTTTTGTTAATCGTCCTGTGTTTTCCGATTCTGGAGAGGGGGGCGTTCGACGGGTTTACGTTATGCCTTACGTCGCACTTTGAGCACTGACGTCGCCGAGCGGTAACCGCTGGTATAATGACTATGACGTTGTCCGGCACATCGTAAAGATCAACTGAAAGGTTCCTTATTGTTAAGCCGTAATGTAGTATTTTAGTTCCATCGCCCTACTTTAAGGTTTACGTCAAGAAGTACCCATTGAGAAAAAAAAAAAAATTGCGCAGCTTGCCTTAGTGCTGCAAGGCTGGAGAAACCGCAGAGCTGGGGGTCAACACAGCTTCTGCCCACACTGCCAGCGGATCCCAGGAGAGCAGCCGGACCGCAGCAGTTCAAAGCCGTTTTGGACGGCACTGTGAAGCAAAGGCCATTGAAGTATGCACAATCTTTTTCCAGTAGCCATCGTCGTCGTCCCTTTGGTCGTCGTCTACGACGGCACGGCCATGCTAGGGCAAATCCCTCTTTGCATGACCCTTCCTCGAAAGACCACTTCGTTACATTCGTCAGATGGTCGGGAGGCTGTTTCCACGTTTGGATTGTGAACGGATGGGTTGACAGAATCGTGGTCATCGACTTCGGCGCGGCAGACCCCTGGAGCGCCGGTCGCTACGCGAAGCCGACGACGAAGCCGGGAGTTCCTCGTATGGCGTAAGCACACGCGCAAGCCTGGACGACGCCGGGCGGTCGCACCGAGGCACGCGCTCACGTGTGGTCGGTATTTTCTTTGTTGAAGGTCGTGCGTGAAGGTCGTGCCCCTCTTCTCGAGAGCGCGCGCAGCTTGCGTTCGCTACACGCGGTCGAGTTGAGAGGGAAACAGAGAGAGAAACACTTTAACATTTATGCGCGATTTCTCATAGCGCGTAGCTTCGGTGGTAAAAAACGGATTTTCATAATTCTTGTGGGAGGAGATTCCTGGGACAATAGACTTTACCCCAAAAGACATTCCCAGTAGGCGATGATAAGTGCTGCAGGTCCCCCTTCACAACAACAACGATGATGATGATGACTGCTATTGGTTCTCCCTTTGTAGCGGAGTGATTACGTGTCATCTTACCAAAAAGGACTAATATAACCATGTTTTACACTCTTGGTTTAATACTAGCTCTGCCTAGGGCAGGCACAAAAAACTTATTAGGCACACAATATTTTTTTTCCTCTTACAGATGGTAACTGTCCTAGGAAATATCCCCCTCTCCATTCCTCCACCAGCATTCTAATCTCATTTTCGTCGCCTCGACAGCCTTGAAGTTAAATTCCTCTGTGATACCATTAAATCCTAGGGCTTCTGGAAGCCGAATATTTCCTTCATGTAGATTTGGATGGATACCCTCGCATTCTAACACTATGTGCCGCATAGCTTCTGTTTCTTTTCCGCAGACCACACATGCCCCATCATTTTGTGAATACTTCCACACTTTTGTTCGAAAGAAACCTGCTCTTTCCTCAAAAAGCGAAGCGCTGTCCTTGTAATTATCGTAGAAAATTCCATTCTGATGTTCAATTTTTCCGCCCTGTACATCTCTAATGACGTTCTAGCTTCCATTTTTTCTTGCGGTGATTGGTCCGGCACTTCATCACCGCAACCGGCTGTTCCTCCACGTGACACGAAGAGTGCGTTACAGGGGTATTTTGAGCTCGGCGCGGGTCGTTTTTGTTATTTGTTTGACTTACTGTACTTGTAAACTACTAAAGCGACGACGAACCAACAAAGAAAAAAGCAGACAATGTCACGCGTTAAGCGCAATCTCCTTCCAAAACGTGCGCGCACATTCCCATCCGGGTACGTCGGTTCGGCGGAGTGATGCACTACATGAGCTATTGCCGTTCTTAACTTGCACCCGAATACAGCCCAGTGATGAGTACATCCAAGGAGTAGCACATATTGATTGACTGATCGTAGGGTTTAACGCGCCGACGAAACGCAGGCAATGAGGCGCGCCGTAGTGGAGGGCTCCGGAATAATTTTGACCACCTGGGGATCTTTAACGTGCGCCGAAATCTCGCACACAAGGGTGTTTTTGCTTTTCGCCTCCATCACAAAAGCGGCCGCCGCGCCCCAGAATCGCATCAGCGTCCCCTTGCTCAGCAGCACAATGTCTTAGCCACAGAGCCGCCACGGCGGGTAAGAGTAGCACAAAACCGTTGTGGTGTAGTGGGCAATACTTCATGAGCTCGGTTCGTGCTAGTGCTCGCTCCAAGGAATGAGTGAATATTGATTGAACAACTTTTACTGAGCTTAAAATAAAGAATGGTGCGCGCAGGCACCAGATGGGGTGGTTCCCTATTCGCGGGACTCATATGTGTCCAGTAATTCTTCTCCTCGAGCCACCAGCTGTTGCTAAACGGTGAGGTCAGAACTGGACAGTAAGGTCTCCCATCACTCGAGCGGATTGGAATTAGGGGAGGGGGGAAGGGTGTAGGGTGGTGTCTTGAGTTTTTTGCACTCCCCAATATGTGCGCGAGAGTACCGTCTCCCCGGTAGAACGGGCGTGTGTTCTCGGGTTCTGCAGGGTTAATTTTGTTCAGAAGCGCCGGGTGTTCGAGCGACCGTGCCTGTAAGCGGCGCAATTTGCACTGCTGCCGTCTGCTTAGTTGCTGTGCGGCTTCGGAAGCCTCATTCTACTTTCTTTATATAGGCGGGCGATTTCCTTATAACTTGTGACCGGGTGCGGTTGCTCTTCCTAGGCCCGGATGGCTAGTTCTCGGGCATAGTGGTCGGCGGTGACGTTGCCTTCCACGAGCGAGTGAGCCGGGACCCACACGAGCTCGTTGTTTGTGTCTCGTCCCGGTGTGGCGGGGTGTTTCTTAGAGTATAGTTGCATTTGCCGCGGCGGAGGAGATGATCACCCTTCCGATAGCTTGCGCTACCTTCCTTCGAGTCGGTAAACCACCGTGCAGACCTCCGGGCATGTGCTAGGGCCGGCTATGGCTACCTCTCTGCCACGGCGGGTCCGCAGTACCTTCACCGACGCGAAGCGTCTTCAGCTCGTGGCGATGTCCGTTACGGCACCACGGCCTTTTTTCCAGTTCGTGTTCTTGGGAGTGAGGCGTCCACGTACCGGACCTGGGGGTCTCACTCCAGATCCAGCTTCGCAGGCAAGGGCTTTGGCCCGCGCCGTCGCCTGCCTTCGTGGCCCGTTTGCCCGCTTGCTTTGCGCTGTCATGCTGCGCTTTGGGTAACGGTTTGGTTGTGATGGAGTCACGCCATCCCTGAGGGAGTGGTGCCTCTTCCGTCTGTGGTTCAACCTGCCATCCTATCTTGTGTAGGACGGCTCTTCCGTGTTCTGTCCTGCTCAGACGAACTCTCTGGTTGGACAACTGTGCTTCGATAGTTCGTCCATGGTGTTGAGGATTGCCCATGTCCATCAGTCTTTTTGTGGACGAGTACATTAGCAGACCCATGGCTATCTTGGTAGCTTACGCATCGCCGTGTCCAGCGCTTCCCTGTCCGCCATCGTTAGCGGAACTACGGGGCGGAGTAGGTTACGCGGGGCACGACGAACGCCTGCACTAGCCGCAGGGCGTCTTCTTCTTTCAGTCCGGGTTGCGGTTCGCAACTCTACGTATCATGCTTGCGATTTGTTCAGTCGAGTGCTTCATCTTGGTGACGGTGGCCGAGGCTTTTCCGTCTCCCCTGAGTAACAGGCCCAGGACCGGATCTGTTCTGTCGGTATGATTTGCGTGCCGTCGATGGTTACGGTTACGCTCGGGGGTGCTTGCTTCTTTTGCCTACCCGGTTGGACGATGAGCAGTTCCGACTTTTGCGGGGCGCAGCTCAGGCCGCAAAACTTGGCGTGGATGGTCTCCAACGCTCTCTACAGCACACCTATCCAGACGTCAGAGTCCGCGCGGTTGGTGCACACCGTGATGCCATCGGCGTAGAACGCGTGGCTCACCCCGTGTATTCACTCGTGTAACGAGGGTAGAGGAAAATTTAATTGAATGCAATCGCTATCCGACAGAAGAACATGGGGAATCTGTGCCCGCCCTTTGAATCCCCTGCGCGCACTCCGAAGCCTACCAAAGGGCTGCGAAACCACAAATGTTCACACACCGGTTGTAATATAGTGGACAACCTTTGAGCAGGGCCTCGGGTTCACACCGAAGTGGTCGACGACTAGTATTCAGGAGATCGCCGTCGACTACAGAAGAATGTAGACAAGAATCGCACGCTAGCGTAGCGCCACCTTGCAGCGTCCATTCACGTGGCGAGGAGCTAGAGAGCAGAAACCGTTACGTAGTGAGTCCAAACAAGCCAAAAGACTGGGCGAAAAACCAGAGAATGCTGGTAGAGATAATAATGTCCCAAACTGGTGCCTGCCTGCCTGTGATAAACGGTGCAGCTGTGTGAGCTGGTGCGGGAAAACAACGAGCTTCGGAACACATCCGAGTTTTGGTACAACGCGCAGCTGTGCACGCTGTCGCTGAACAATAACCGCTTCGAGAACCTGGAGCACCTGGTGTCGTGTGCAGTGCCATGTTACCCATGTCTCACCTTCCTTAGCCTTGGAAACCCAGCCTGCCCCTACCACATCAGCAACCCGGACAAGGAAGACGACGACGACTACTGGAGGTACGAGAGAAAGTAGCAGCATAAACGTTTATGGTCACGTGTAGGTAAATGAGCGGGGGACGATCTTCTTCGTTCGTCTTGAAGCTATCATCCTAGGTCGTTGGCGTCCCTAGTCCGGGGTGCTGGGGCCTGCCGCAGTACGAACTCCCTGGGTCTTCAGGCGACTCTGGTTATTCAAGCCCGCACTGGTCAGCGGGACCTCCCCTGCTCCGTTATCGGTGGTGCCAATCTCCGGTAGTTCCTTTACGCACTTCCACTTCCACAGCACGTGTTATATGGTGTTAGTGGTTCCACTGCAGAACTTGCATTAGAAGCTGAATAACGTAGGGTACATCGTGTGCAACTAAATAGCACGTGGAAATGAATTGTTTTTAGAGGCTGCATAGTTGTGTTTCTTCCACTTTGGTGACCTTTGGATGTGAATGCGGATATTTGGTTCGTGTAAGGCTGTGGTGTTCTAAGATGTCCGTGCTTCGTGTGCCGATGGGCTGGCTACGTGGCATCCAAGAGAGGGAGATGTGTTTCCGACAAGGCCACTGCCCGAATCGAGAGGCTTCGGGCTGCGGAGTGTGCCGCTACGTTACTCTATAGGAAGAGAAAGAAAAAATTGTTAGTTGGCCAGTGGAAGTGGGACCATAGACTGGAAATTGAAATGTTACCCTAGTCACCTTCGCCTGGTTCATTAGAAGGGTCTGGTCCTCCAGCCGACAGCTGGCCAACACGGTTTTCCCCATACCATGCGGGGAAGCGAGAGAGTGGTGTGAGGGCTGGGTTGTGGGCGCATTCCAAGAATATATGTTGTACAGCACCTAATTGGTCGCAAAATTTGCACTGTACTGTGTGGTAGAAAAATAAATGCATTATGTAGGACTAGAACACACGCATTATATTGCCAGTATTGATAGCAGAAACATGTAGATTGTCATAGTCGATGCACTTAGTCTACTACACAGATCCTGGTAAAGCCATCAACATGGTGCTAATGACGGCCAGCTATAAGGAAATTATCGGTATGTTACAACCAGCAGTAGACTATCACGCAAGTGTAGGAATATTAGGTGCTGGTATAATCATGTACTGACCTAAGCGGTATTCTCGTGTTTTGTCCCTTTCAACAGTGTCCCTTTCAAAAGTGTCCCTTTTGAGCGAGCCCTGATTGGCTAAAAGCTCACAACTGGATGTGACGTAACGCAAGCGCGGCGGACCTACTGGAGCTACTTCGTTTGACCGCGGCTTCATCGAACAGGCGGTTTAAATTTCAAACAGACGGTTTTTGGAAGCGGTCATGAATGTAGACGCGTTCGATATGCCCCGAGAAGCATTCCAACAGAATTTCATCCTCTCCAAGAGGACCGTGCGTTGGCTGTGCGACGACTTCCGGGACGAACACCTCCCCGCGACTCGCAGGCGGCAGAGGGACGGCCGGAGAAACTAGAGATGGAACCCTTGGTGGCTTACAGAGACATCCTGCAGTGGTACCGTGCGGGGCGCCGGCTTCGGCCGCCCCCACATCCCCGCCTCAGCAGGGAAGACGCGGTACTGTACCGGCAGCTCCAGACGAACTCGGTGCTGACGCCGATGCTGGCGCGGCACGTGTGCCCGGAAGTGTACGAGTCGGTGTTGTGCAGTGTGTGCAACGTGTCATGTGCGACTTTGGCCCACCTACTGTGGGACTGTGAACTCAACCCGGTGGAGGCGAGTGCCTCGAAGGACTTGCCCGCTCGAACCACTAGTGCCATCAACACTTATGACCCCGACGTGCAAGCACAAGAGATCCAGCGGCTCAAGGCCGCCCTTGCTTGGCAGAGGCGCAGGGAGGTCCCGGCGCGTGCTCTTGGGGCTTCCACCCCGAGAGCCCGCGGGAACCGACCGCGCGGAAGCCAGCGGGCCCTTGCTTTGAGTACGACCTAAGTCGCGGGGGGCGGAAGGCCCTGCATGGCCCTTACCTCTCCTCGTTCGCAGGACACCAATAAAGTCTCTCTCTCTCTCTCTCTCTCTCTCTCTCTCTCTCTCTCTCTCTCTCTCTCTCTCTCTCTCTCTCTCTCTCTCTCTCTCTCTCTCCGGGACGAACTCGGTCGGTGGGCGCACGGGCTCAGCGTAGAGGAGCAAGTGTTATGCGCCCTTTGTTTCTTCGCTACCGGTGGCTTTCAGTCAGCGGCCGGTAACGAAGAAACGATATCGCTGTCGCAGCCCTCCGTGAGCCTGTGCATCATACGCCGCCACCACACAGTGAAGTAAAGGATCATCTGCGAGCTTGCTAATGGTCAGCAGGTGCAATGGAATAAACGATCGTCTGCGAGCTAGATAGCTGTCGAGCAGACGACCAAACTTACACAATCACTCCGCATGACATTTATAACCTTTTATTATTACTTTACGCATACACATACCAGCTTAACGTTCGTAGACTTCTCGCGCAACACGTACGTCGTTAAGAAACAAAAATACCCCTCTTACACGCTTTTTCACTTGTAGAGCACCACAAAAAATGTCAACACCGTAAAGCACCCTTACAGGTCCTTGGAAAAGCCCGCGTCGGCATGCCACAAGTGCGTCGATGCCAAAATACGTAACTTTGCGGTTATCTTGATGCACGGGCATTGTCACCGACCTCAAAACGGAGTGCAACCGCGAAAACGCGAGTGGCCACAGCATTGTTTACACTTCACTGTCACAAGCAAACAGCTGACTGCAGCTGCCATCTTTGGACGTTCCTCCCCTTGCGGTGGGAACTTTCAATGTCGTAACAAACAAATTTCATCGCGTTTAGATTTTCAAAATACGTTCAAATAAACACATAAACGATACTCTGATACGGTTTTAGTTCTTTAAATTTCGTTTGCAAGAACAGTTACGGTATTTTAATCAAAGGCCCACTGCTTGACCGGAAGTTTTCAAAAGGGACGTTTTCAAAAGGGACAGTTACGAGAATACTGCCCCTGGTTTGTGAGAGTGGTCTTTGAGTGCAGGGATCCATGGAACGATCGGGCGGTCTCCGCTCTGGATGCCAAATGAAGCTGAACCTCCAATAATTGCTGGTCGTAAGGTCCTCGCACAGGTCAAAAAGGGGGAAGTGCGAGAAGAGTGGGAAGGTTTGGGTTTTGTGGACACCCTAGGGTGATGTGCGGTGAAGTGTCTGCTTGAATGCAACAACAGCATTCTGCAGAAGAGTGTTCGTTAGGTTCCATACAGCGGAGCCGGGTTGGGTGTCAGAAAGTGTGAATTCGAGACAGACGGCAGACTCTTTTCTCTTCTTTGGGAAGTTTTGGATGTGAGGCAGGGTAGCGCTGCAGAGTCAGTCTATAATACCAGTGCATAATTTCTTTTGTAAAGTTAACAATGGTGAGTACCCCGGTAGCTCCTCTGTAACCTGATAATTAAGGGAACAAGCTTACTTATAGACACATATTTTACGTTACCTTCGATGTATGCCTTAAAAACGATGTCGTCAAA
Source organism: Haemaphysalis longicornis (assembly GCA_013339765.2). Classification (NCBI taxonomy): domain Eukaryota; kingdom Metazoa; phylum Arthropoda; class Arachnida; order Ixodida; family Ixodidae; genus Haemaphysalis; species Haemaphysalis longicornis. The sequence goes on along the minus strand of CM023452.1, from coordinate 42,340,345 downwards.
CATCGTGACACATCAAATGTGTGTGTGCGCGTATGCTAATGCACCTGCGTTCTCCCTCGCAGGTAGCGTTACTTGGTGATCCACAAGCTGCGGAATTTCAAGTACCTCGACTCGCGCGCCGTTAGCAACGCTGAACGCGCCGCGTCCAGACGTGTGGGGGCCCTCATGCGGATCGCCAGGCCCCCGCTGCACTTTGGGCCCATGTGGACGGGTGTGTTGGACTCGGAAGACAACGACGGCCACTCCCGCTACACGACGCTGCCCCAGCACGGCGTCGGGAGCAGCGCAAGACCATCTGTGGCATGAAGTACAAGTACACCGGCAAGCACTCCGAGGGCAACCGCGGCATACGCAACGACGAGCATGAACGGCGACCAACACTTAACCAGTGAACACGTAAATCGAGACGGTGTCTGCCGATGAGCTGGCTCGAATTATATTTTGACGATGGAAGCCCGACATCCCATTCTCCCATCGTCGGAAGAATTGTAACTAATGCAGCGTTTTGCATACTCTTGATATTGTGTCTCTGTAAGCCAGCTGGTCACATTTTACAGTGTTCCAACGTTCTCTGGTTGCAAGTCCTAAAGGAAATGTTTATGTAAAACTGGAAGTGATTGCGTCACCATTCGATATTTCAGTGTGGTGTAACGGCGGTGCTCTCTATATACCTTGTGAGATTAGAAGCACGCGGACAATGGAGTTTTAAACCTACTGCGTTTTTGTTGGGAATGACCTTCCCAGTGCTGCTCCAAGGTTGTGAATCGCATCCAGCTCGTCACCCGAAGTTGGGAATCAGTCGTCCCGACGCTGTCTCTGCTGTTGATACAGGGCCGGCTCACCGCAGCCACCACTGTTGCGACTGGCCATCCGAGCGCAGTCACCGGTGTAGCGACGTTGCCTTGCTCCGTCCGCTATCGACGGGGCGCATAGCAGAGCGATGAAGTTCTCGAGCCGACGAAACGTTGAAGCAACATTTATATACAATATGTACAAGGGTAAGCAACGTTACATGGCTGGCACAAAGGCGACAGCGCCTCTCCACTCGGTGCCTCCAAAAAGGTGCCGCCGGAGAATCTCGCCGAGAAAGCCGGCGATACTCGATCCGGGCGGGTTTTTACACCCCTGAAAGGTCGTTGGAACCCCGCGAAGTTTGAATGAATCGCTCCAGTCAGGGCTCTCGCTGGCTGAAGTTTGAAATCTGACGAATGGTAGCGAAGCGGCGAGTCAGCCGCGCCGCCACGATGGGGGAAAGGGAGGGCGACTCCCACGCCGTCTCCGTGACCTCGCCTCCAGGCGAGTAGCGACAAGCCCGTGGTGGATCGTTCACCCGATACAGGATCTGGCCGAGCCGCTCGTGCATACTTTCATTATAAGTAGAATTACCTACATCACTCCGTATCTCAAGCTCACTCGAACAGAGAAAGAAAAAGTTGCCATCAAGTTGGCAGTGGGCATCCCAATCTCGGCCTCTTACGAACCACTGATGAAGATGGGCATACACAACACCCTAGACGAATTCATCGAAGCCCAGCGCACAGTTCAACAGACTAGCAGGGAGCGCCACCGGAAGAGCCATCTTAGGCCTCCTCCGCATCTGCTATGCAGACCAACACGGAACAAAAGTTTCCTTGGGGACAAGTTACGCGCGCACTTTAGTCTGGTCCCTTTATCAAAAATATGCATCCGGAGCATCATCAAGAGAGACGGCTGGCCCGAGCCACGGCACTTTACAAGCAGTACCCCTCCAACTCAGAGGTCCATTACGTTGACGCGGCGGACTACCCCAGACGACGAGCGGCAGTGGCTGCTGTAGTAAACCAGCAGGGCAATACGGTCGCATCATGCTCCGTCACAGAAGCTAATCCCGAATTTGGGGTAGAGGTAGCCATCGCTCTGGCCGTTGCGGGAACGTCGGCCACGACCATTATCTCCGACTCCAAGACCGCACTACGGAATTATGCACGAGGAAGAATATCCAAAGCTGCAGCCAATATAATTCAAAGCAAACCAATCCTGCCCTTACAACATATCCGTTTGATATGGACACCAGCACACTCGTCTGTCCCAAGAAACGAGATGGCACACGAATCGGCCCGAGGATTCAGCTACCAGGCTGACTTCGGAGAGACAACCTGCCGTCATCGACGGGGGGGGGACAGGCTGGCTACATATCAAGAAATTACCCAGCATTATAGATTTGGCTGACGCACACTTCCAGCCGCTCATCGTACACTTAGCCGAAGGCAATCGGTTGCATGGCGCAGGATACCATCGAAAACCTTCCCACACCCCGCCCTGTGCCACCGCAACTTTCCAGAATACACAGATCAGTGCAAGTGGTGCGGTGCCGCAGCCGCAACGCTCCGTACCTGAATAACCCCAAGCCGGTGATGTGCGCGGGCTTAGATGTGAAAGACACCAGGGCAAACTGTCGCTCCGGAAGCCCTTCAAGTTCTATGGGAAAAACAGCGGAAACAGCGCCATACGAACAGCCGTTCAGGAAGAAAGCACGAAAAGGAGGTGGTGTTCACCTCCTGCATCTCTTTACTCACGAAGAAGAAAAACGCACAGCCTGCATACAGCTCTTTCACGAAGAAGAAAACGCACGGCAAAAGTGCAATCACAGCTTGCCCTGTGAACTGGTTGCCGCTTAAGTCGCAGAACCATCACAATGAAAACGCCATCACAATGACAGACAATACTCAGTTGGACGCACTTGAGAAAAAATTTCCCCGAAAAACCCCAAGAAGTGAAAATCCCGGGGAAGAATGAAACGAGTTGAAAGCAAGTTCGCGAAAGAGAGATCACACAACACACACAACGGAGTAAGTTACAAGAAAGAAAGATCACAACTCCTGCATTTATCACAAACTAGTTGTCGTCATTGCTAGAGTCATCTCCTTTGTACTCCTTTATTTCGTGCAAAAGCGGGTGCACTGGCCAAACTAGCCATGCACAGCCGATTTCTAAGAGCGGCCAAAAACTATGTGCCACAGCACAAACTATTTGTGTTGTGCAATTAGTTGCCTGGCCAATCAGTGTTAATTTCGTGTCGTCTTTAAGCGGGTGAACCATCACAATGTTGCCTTGTCAGCGGCAGGAGCGCGCGACGAAAGCGCACACGTGGGTCGTGCCATCAGCGGCCAGGCAGCTCCTGACGAAGCGCGCACAGTTAGACGGACGGCGGGACGCACTTGAGAAAACTGAAATTCGCTCCAACAGAGCCTCCGATAAACAATGAGATTTCACGAAAAACTGACGAAGTCAAGAATAGGGCCCCAGTGAAGGAAAACAAGGTGAAACTGCGGTTCCAGCGAGTGTTGGAAGACGCTGAAGACGAAAGACATTTAAGAAGACGGAGGACGATAGCGATTATTATGCCGTAAAATTTAACATAGCCATTATCATCGGCTTCTCTGAAGTATTAGGTTCCACCTAAGATTAAGGCTGTTACTGGTAATTACGTCCTGGGTAGTGTGCCTATTACAGTAAAGCCATCTTTTTTTACATACAAAGTAATGTTTCATCCGCTGAAGCTCCACCTGGGGTATGAGAGCGACAAGTGCACGGCTATGGAATAATTACTTGCTTGGCTTGTCCTTACAGGCGCGCCTAGTTCTGACTCGAAGAGATTGACGCCACCTAATGATGTTAGGCGTGCGCCGAAATTTTATACAAACAATCTATGCCTATCGAAGAGTCCGCAGGCAAGCGCCCGCCTTCGGCAAGAAACGTCACCGGAAGCACATATGCTCCAACGCCTCTGACTGGCGCCTTCCAAATGCTTATCAAGCGATTACGCTCAGCTGTGGGCACTAACATCTAGGGCGGCGTCACCATCTCTGGGCGGCAATCCAGAATGTCCCTTGCGCAATTACCCAAATACAGAAGAAGACGACAAAGCTGCATTGCCGTGTACGTCGGCAGCAAGTCGTCCAACCGGCCCCAACTCCTTTCCCGAAGCGGGCGGCCTTCAAGGTGGAAGCTGCTGTGACGAGGAAATAACACTCGACCACGCTGCTTCTTGACCCAGTATCCCTTCTCGACATTCCGGCAGGGTGGCCTGCAGAGTCCAGGAGGGCTGAAATTTCTACGTGCCTCGAGAGCGGCCGACTCATCGAGGAAGCGAGGAAGCAGCTGCCTGCCACCCAGCAGCATATGTACAAACCTAGGGGAAAGCTCACCGAGCAAAGTACTGCGACTCCATCCCCGAGGCGCTTCTCGTCGAGGAACGCGCCTGGCCCTTCCGCGATCCAGCCGACGCGGAGCTTCTTGGGCTGCACGACTACCACGAGATCATAAAGCACCCTATGGAGGTAGGGACGGTCAAGCAGAGGATGGACAACCGGGAATACGACAGCGCCGAGGAGTTCGCTAGGGACATGCGGTTGATATTCGCCAACGGTTACAGATATAACCCTCCAGAAGACGAGTTGGTTGCCATGGCCCAAGACCTGCGCACTTTGAGTTGCGGCACGCCAAGATGCCCCACGAGCCCCAGCCGAAGGTACGGCACCAATCTCGACGGGAAGACGCTGACTGAGACAGCAACTGGACCTCCGACTCTTCCTCGCTTAGCTGCCCACATAGTGACTCGGAAGTCGTGGAAGAACAACAGCGGCGGAGGTTGCGAGAACTGCATGAGCGACACTTCGTCGTTACGCACCAGATCAGCCTGTTGGCAGCAGAACTGCCCAAGAAAAATATTAGGGCGTGAAAAAGAGACCAAGCGCAAAAACAAGGATGGTTCTGCAGCGCCAGCTAGTGAGGTGGGAAATCCCATGATGACAAAACCGCCGTCAACCACGAAGAAAGCGGAAGCGGTGGTGGAGCCCGCTTTTGTATATTCTTGTGCAAAAGGAGAACCTTGTCCCAGATTTTCTCAATACGGAACTTAAAATAAACCGATTGCGACGATTAACCCGTGATGGATGTTTCGTTAATCCTCCCTTGTTTTCCGGTTCTGGAGCCTGGGGCATTTGACGGGACGACGTTAAGCCTAACGTCGCACTAACGTCGCATCATTTACGCCGTAAATATGAGGTTTTCCGGCACATTGTAAGGCTTAACCAAACGGTTCCCCACTGTTAAGCCCAAGTGTAGTAGTGTGGGCCTAACGATCCACTTTGAAGTTTAATGTCAAACCGTAACCTTACAAAAAAGGTATCATTGTGCGTCCTGTTGCGGGTACCGGTTGACATAGTAAGACCTCCAATCGAAGCGTTAGGCCTAAGCGGGCACATACCCGTCAGTTTCCCTCTTCTATCACAGTGATGCGTACATCCAAGGTATAACACATAACCACAGTGGTGTAGTGACCAACGCTGCATGCGCTCGGTTCATGCTAGTGCGCGCACTAAGCAACGAGTGAATGAAAGAATAAAATAGTTTGAACAGTGGCTAAGGCGTTGCGCTGCTGAGCACGAGGTCGCGGGTTCAATTGCCGGCCGCGGTGGCCGCTTTTCTCATGGAGGCGAAAAGCAAAAACGCCCGTGTGTACGAGATTTCGGCGCACGTTAAAGACCCCCAGGTGGTCAAAATTAATCCGGAGTTCTTCACTACGGCGCCCCTCATCGCCTGCGTTGCGTCGGCGCGTTAAACCCTGCAATCAAACAAAATATTTTGAACGCAAGGACTACACGAGAGAAGCCTACGTGAAATATGTTGCCGCCCTTCAAATACTGTAGGCGCAATCTGAAGCCTACCAAAGTGTTACATACCACAAATGTTCTGATACCGGTTGTAATGTAATGAACAGCCTTAAGCTGGGATGGCCTTACCTCATTTGGTGCCTTGCGCAAACTGCTGCCAGCCCCCCCGGCCCAGTTATCTATGACTAGGCTCGACCAGATCGTCTTCGACTACGGAGACATGTGGACAAGAATCGATTAATTGATGGATTGGTAGTGGTGTCCCCTTTGTGACGGGGTAATGACGTGTCATCATACCAAAACTCTTACAGAAACACACAGCCCTTACGAAGTTTAAAGAAAAAATTGCGCCCACCCCCCGCGAGGGGAACCCTGTGTAGATGCGACGCATCGTGGGGTTCACTTGGTGTTTCCGTTGGATTGATTCTGAAATCGCGTGAAACGTGTCGGGAACGCGTATGATTATTATGTTTTATGTATATTATTAGGTTTATTGGCCACTATTGGTCAATCTCTCTAGGGTGGTATGCTTGGGGCTTCGCTGTCGCAACGACCTTTACTCCATCATTGTTGCTGTAAGTGGGAGCTTCTTTTCTGTTATTGCAAGTGTTAACCATCATGAGTTGTATCAGTAGCTTCTTGACGTAGTTTGAATGAGTCAAGGATATAAGGCGCGTTCGTAGCATGTGATTCTGTCTCGGTTTTGTGGCGCAGTGGGAAGAGCACCATGTACCTCGCGTTCCGCCCACAAGATCGTGGCATCGAAACCGGGCGCCGCTAACTATTATTTTTTATAGTGTAGGGGGAGGGGTGTGGATGGACAACAACGCCTTTTGGAGGGACAAGGCGAGTGAATGAGATGCAGTCGCATCTAAAAGATTACTGGAAAAACACACGATGCATACACAGGAATTTCCTGCTTTCCCGGCGGATGCGCCGGCGCCTGTTTCTCTAGTTCAGTACTTCTCCAATGGACACCCGTGCAACTAAGTATTCCGTGAAGCCATTTATGCTGAAGCTCTTAGTTGCGCCATCCATGACAGAAACGCGCGCGCCGCCCCTCGTCAACTCCTCACGTCACCCACTCCATATTGCTAGGGGCAACCTCCTGCGCTTCTCGTGACGAGTGCCCGGAATCGTACAACTCGACCTTCGAGAACATCTGACCAGCGGTCGTAGAGTGATCTCTCGCGTGTTCTTCTGTTTGCTAGTTTACTTGCATTCGTGCCTTAAGTGGGAAGCACACAGCCGCTCGCGCTACAGACGCCAAGTATGCGAAGCCGGTTGCCGCCGGTTCTTGCATGTGCTAAACTCCGAGCCGCACAGGGTGATGGGAAGACCAAAGATCTCGACGCCCGAAGAAGCGGCTTAACAGGAAGTTCACCGCGCTGCTGCTGCGACTGTACGGCTCGGCCACGCTAGTCGTACTTTAAATTGCCCCTAAAGCTACCCAGAACAAAGGAAAGCGTTTGATCGGCACTAAGCTACACAAGCTTTGCAAGCGGGATCTGTAGTTCCGGTTGGGGACTTTAACGCTGACATTCTCAGGCAAAAGTGGCTTCTGAAGTACACGCTTGCACATTTGGGATGCCTTTTCTAAAGCTTAATTGGGACTGTCTGACTAAGGTGCGGGGAAGTTGCATTGATCAGGTCTTTACCAACTCCGACTTCAGTGACATTTGCAAGCCACCACCACCACCACCCCATCATAGTGATCGTAAGGCCTTCTTGACCAAGCTTAGGAAGAAGCTGGAGGCAAAGTGGCTCATCGATGTTTCGCATCTGCAGGTGAGGCCATCAGTATCCCCACCCCCCCCCCCCCCCCGAAGAACTAGAAGTGGGACGACTTCGGGCCTCCTGCGTAGTCATGATGCTCCGGAATCACCATCAGGGACCACCTCG
>CM023452.1:41488241-41632589 GCA_013339765.2 Haemaphysalis longicornis | reverse complement strand
GCACAGAAAAACGAAGAACGACGACTCTGATGCGTACCTAACAACGTCTGTAGAGCACTCATAGTCCTATAATGCTGTATTGAAAGTACAATATAGTCTAATAATGGTTGTTAGTAGTGCATCTGTCTCGTAATTCTTCGTTTTTCTGTGGTTGCTTTTACCGCTCTTTTTGTTGAATTCAGTAGTGAAAAAGGACTTGTGGCTTGCCTATGCAGATTTCGCTGGAAAATACTGAAGTTTTTATTTTGTGACACCTGTATTGTTATCTTTCTATAACCATTGTTGGTGTGGTAGTTGTGGTTGTCCCAAAAAGAAATAAAGCGACGTCGTAATTATTGAAGACCAAATCAAAGCAAAATGGAGTGACGAGCTAGTTGGTGAACATCCATGAGTGAAACTTAAGCTCAAACAGACAGAGACGAGAAAGGGAGACAACCCCAGCGCTTGTTGTCGTCTCCCTTTCTTGTCCCTGCCTGTTTGCGCTTAAGTTTCACTCATGAAAGAACAAATGTCAGTTTGCCGGGGGTTTGAACCAGGGTCTTCACAGTAGGATACCTGTGCATTACCATCCGTTGCGCTTTGCCAAAACATCGTCAGTGGTGCAAGAAAAGTTTAAGCAGAACCAACGACTTAAATAATTAACGTTCCGCCACGTCAGTGGGACTGGCGCAACCCAGCCGCGAAGGACTAAGTTTGGAGAAACTGTGGCGTGTCATTAGACTGTATTTTGAAGTATTTGCTGCCAGAATGAGATCAATCGAAAGCATAGAGCCGCAAACCCGGTTTATTAATGTTGTATTTATTTATTTATTTATTTATTTATTTATTTATTTTTATCGCCCCTGAAGGCCTCCGGACGAGAGTGTAATACATGGTTTGTAGGGTGTAGTACATTGTGTAAAAACAAACAAAATACAATACAGGGTAGCAGCGGGCTTGCCACTTGGAGCATTGCAGGGAGAACGAATAAAGCTAATTTGGAGCAGCTTTAGAGCAATAAAAGAGGCGTTTCGGGGCAGTTTTGGAGCATCAGATGGAGAATTTGGAACAGTGAAAGTCTATTTGGGAGCAAAGTTAGAGGATCAAGCATCATTTAGGCTTTTGATATTTCTGTATTTCTGCATTTTCATATTTTATATATACATAATTCTACATTTGTTATATTTATTCATTTTTATATTCGCATTTTATTTTAAACCCACTCACACGTGCACACGCGCACGGACAAGCACACGCACGCACACACACACACGCACAAGCACGCACAAGCACACATAAACACACACGCATGTACACACACATGCACACGCACACGCACACACACACACACGGGCGCGCACGCACGCGCACACACAACGCACATATTTATATGACTTACTCAAAATTTATTAAACCGACTAAATTTTCGGCAAATACGAAATATTCCCCCACAATTATACCTTGCCTGATTTTGCAAGCATAAACTAAAATAAAAGAAAAAATAACCAAATGCTTTGGGGTGGCATCACCCAGCTACTTCATAGGAATAAAAAGATACGTTCGTGTTATTGCGACAGCCCTGCTGGCATGACAAGGAACGAAAAAAAAAGACAGAAGGCACGCGAAATCGTTTTATTTCCACCCAATATCATGTTGACCTTCATTTTACACCTAACAAAGCCCAAGACAAATGAAAACAAGCATAAGCTTCCGTGAATGCAACGTCGCGGGCATGGGGAACGAAGAGAAAACTAAAGATAAAAAATGCAGTCACACTATACCTGAAAACCCTTCAGAAAAATAATAATAAATGTTCATGCTTACAGAACACAGCACGACAAAAAACACTTTTGTGTTTTACCCTAGCTCTCGTGCACGAAAGAAAATGCCCAATAACGTTCAAATTTATTAGGATAGTAAACATAGCGCTGTTTATCAACCCGTTTTATAGCGAAGCCGTTAGCCTCTTGTTTGTCGGAAAATTTCGCATCGTAAACAAAAAAGGCGGAAGAGGAACACTGTACACAAGGGAATGAGAGGAACACGTGTGGAATAAAGATCAAGGAGGGAATCGGTATGACGCGAAACGGTCTCACCACTGCCTCTCATAAATCAGCCATTGTCGTCTGAGACGGCACACACCGTCGACTCCCTCAAACAGGTCCCATAAGTCACTATGAACTTCACCCCTAACCCATAAAAGACAGCAGTCTTGATCTTTGGAGTCTTACTCTAAGCCTCACCGACGGCACCACTCCCAGAACTGCACCTCACGATTACCATGCTAACTCCTTTCTTCCGCCGCATTTGCACTCTACGGCACAGGCTCAGAGCCAGACACTTTACCGCCCTCTGGGTGTTAGGTGTTCCACCCTAAGCCCAAGACTCAGGGGCAGCACGACTCTTTTCACTGCGTCTCACAGACACCGCGCTTACTAATCTCAACCGCCGCATTTGCACGCCGCGTCACGGGAAAAAGTCTATTGAATATATGTTGGCACTCGTCTGTTGACTGTTGTATATAGAAAGTCTGCTTAATTTACGCTGACATTTGTTTGTTGACGGGGGTATATATACAACGTCTATTTAATTTGTGTTGACAATTGTCTATTGACGGGCTTCTGTGGGATGACCACTGAAAGTGTTTTGAGATGTTTTGTCGCGAGTTGAATTGAACGCCATCTTCTGATTCATTCGTCCTGGAGGCCGATTTGAAATAATTAATATTGTTTTTTTATAAATACTTGGACAGGTTCACAATATTTGAGGACAAACTATTCACTTGACTTTACCAAATTACCTTACTTTGTTTGAATCAGGTTTTAAACAAACAAACACACACACCAACATACACACGCGCGCGCGACACACACGCACGTATGCGCGCACACGCACACACAGACAACCACGCACAAGTATCTTTCTCCCTCCCTCTCACTGTGCATGTATCTGCACACTTGTGCACTCCAAGGAAAAAGCTTGTATGAACGTGGGAACTTATATTCCTGAGGCCTGGAAACTAAAGCGTGGCAAACTGTTCGCATGGCGACGCAGTGAAACATTCCCCTCGCGAGGGGCACAATCAAATGCAGAGCATTTCCGAGGGCGCACGACGTTCAGTAGTTTGCGTTACGTTAATGTTGTTGCACTTGTGGCAACTGCTGACGAGAGAGCGCGGCGATGAGTGCGTTCCAGCCTCGCCGAAACCCGCCTTTATCACGCCAAGATCGTGCCACGCGCGCGCGATGCTGACGTCACAATCACGCCACAGATGTTGTTGATCCCGCGACGCGCGCGCCCCCACCTGTTGGGGCGCGAACCGACCGCGGAGAGAGCGCGCGATGCGAGCGGAGAGTAGGCGAGGAGGAGCGGGGGAGAGGGCGCACCTGCGAGCGATGCGGACTACTACGGACGCCTAGAACGGGTGACATCGTGAGTTAAAGCATTTAAAAGACCCCACGCAGGACCAAACAGTTCTTTCCCAGGATGACGAGCGCATGCGTGAGGCTAATAAAGCATACAAAGTTGAGACCAGTATTCATTAAAAAAACAAAACAAGCATCAAAATCGCTTTATGGATGATAAAACCCCTCTGATCAATAAGGTATGATGGTTGATAAGGCTCCTGCATGTGTTCCTGGTAAAAAATAAGTTGGCAATTTTGTATGAAAGGGGTGTTCACGTCATTCGAAGGCGAGCACATGTGTCAGGCTAGACAGGAACCATCGTTTGCCGCCACAGACACCGAGCGCAAACAACAAACGTCCCGAGACGCCGAAGGACATTTCATACTCTCCCCCTCACCATGTGTAATGTTTTATAACAGTTTTGTTGCACACCCACATTCTCAGGTTAGGTTGGCGGCCATTTTGTTTTATTTCCAGGTAAGCAGCGCAGCGGTCGGAGGGGGGAAGGGAGCGCAGCAAAAAAGAAAGAACTGCTGTGCGGCAAGCATGATCTCCCGAGCTGAGTAGCTGCTAGGTAGTTTTATAAGCTCCCCTCTCACTTGTTACTAGAAGGAGCCTTTAGTCTCATCCTCTTGCACACGGCACGGCGTGGTATTCTCTGACCTTTGGAGCGCCAAGCGCACTTGCGATAAGATAGAATGATGCGCGGGTTCGATTGAACAGTAATACATACTATTTTACTTCTTGCTTCTGAGATTGAGCGAAAAGATTGCCAAGATTACTGGTGACAACTGACGCACCACGAGGCAGCGTGCAGTTGGCCGAAACGTTATTGCGGAGCGAAACTCGCGTATTACTAGCCACGAACTTCCCTACTAATTCTCGTGGATAGAGAGAGAGGAGGAAGAGATTCTTTGAACTGATAGAGCGTGCCTCAGGTCACCTCAGCTTACCCCATCAGAAATTACTGCTCAACAAAACCGCCTGTGTCGCTCCCTGTGCAAAACGACTGGCATTGGATCGCCTCACATTCGGGGGCACATCGATGCAGTGACAGGGAGCATTTTCGGCGCAATAATGTATTTTGGAGCAACATGGCACAGGAAAACTACATTAGCGCAGCGTGGCGCACGGGATAGGACTCCCACCCCTGCAATAAGACGGAGTACAACCATTAAAGCAGACATAAGCTGCAACAAAAAGAAAAACCACAAATCCGAACTATGACCACACGCGGGTATACAATTGTCTGACACGAAAATTAAGGAAGAGAAACTTTTTAGTCACCACAGCGTGCGAAAGCTTTAACAATATTGTTACGTGGCGGCAGATGACACGGACCATGTAGCGATGAAGCGATGTATTTACATAATGGTTAAAGAGCTATTTACATAATGCCAAAACGGAGCCCGGCCTGGCAGCGCGGCGCACACAGCTCTTCTTCGTCGTCACCATCCTTGGTGGTGGGCCATGGCGCCACGGGGATTGTCCGCCACGTCCCGTTACATCACCCCGCCGGTCGAAGACGACCGTCCCGATCGACGCCGACGCCCGTTGGCCAATGAATGCGGATGAGTGTGCGGTGAGAAATGCAGACGAATCGCTTGCCGCCACGAATGGCGATGATGGTGTTGATTGATGCCTGGCCCAGCAACAGCAATGGCTTCAGCCGCGACGAAGCGCCAAAGGTCCTAAGGCCACGTCGGACGGAAGGGGCGGGGGAATCCATCTTGGGCTTGTATGGGCACGGCTCATCTCGGCTTGTCGTCACTTGGGTCTTTCGGGCTGGGGACAAGAGGCGGGGGACATCGTCGTGTGGTGGTCTCTGCTGGGCTGGGGCTGCCCGGCGCGGTTTCGATATCCCTGGCGGCAACGTACATACCGATGCGATGCGATGCTGGGACCCGGATGGGGATGACGAACCCGCACGCTCCACCAAATGTTACGTGGCGGCAGATGACACGGACCATTTAGCAATGAAGCGATGTATTTACATAATGGTTAAAGAACTATTTACATAATGCCAAAACGGAGCCCGGCCTGGCAGCGCGGCGCACACAGCTCTCCTTCGTCGTCACCATCCTTGGTGGTGGGCCATGGCGCCACGGGGATTGTCAGCCACGTCCCGTGATAATATGTTTAAATACTTGTCGACGACAATATGTGTTTCTAAAGACAATTTAACTTTAACAGTGTGTTTAAATTCTTGTGGATGGCAATATGTGTTTGTAAAGACAATTTCAATGGAAAAACAAAGAACTAAAATGCAACAACACAACGTTTATCCAAACTAGGCTGCAACACAAGAACCATGAATGCAAGCTACAACAACACGGCGTTATGCAATAGTCGAGAAAATTATAAAGAAAATAAACACATAAAAACAACTAGAGAGCGTATGGCTGAAGATATGTAAGAATTTATTGTAATCTTAATCACAAGAAAAGCCGGTCGAAGTATGTTACACCCAGTGACAAAGAAACTGAGGTGAAAAAAGAAATGCAGATACGACGCCAGGGTGGAAAGGTTGTAATCAGAATCATTAGGCTTCGCCTTGGAAGCACAAAAGCAAATTGAGGTGCTCTGGGGAATATTTCGGAAAGTCATCCGTATTATTTAGCTACACAACTAGCAGCAGCTGTTGGGCGAAGCGCAGACTGGAGACCCAACGTCGTGCTTTTAGGACCAACGTCGCAAACCAGTAACCGCACTTCAACCAAAAATGAGTATGGTGTTGCTTGGAATGTCTTACGACTAGACTGGAGGGTAAGCTGATTCAGACTGCTTTATCACTAACGCCCCGCTGTAAGTGGAAGGTCTTGAATTGGCGCCTAACAAAAAAAGTACATTTTTGGTGAAATTGGGGGCAGTAGCGGACATCATAACACCTCATTGCGAAGCACTAGGCATAAACCATTTCGTACCCGACAGTCACTGCTAATAGCAAAGCACAGTATTAGCGCAGTACACATAGCCGTAATTAGGGTGAGTGATCAAGACCAATAATTCCGCCGAAAGCCTTAAGTGACCTGCGTGCCCGGGAATTACCTATCGACAACCAAACGTTTATTTTTCAGCACAAGATCGGGGTTATGTGTGGCAAAAAGCCGTCACGCATTTCTTGAGGGTGCGTGACGCGTATTAAAGATAACAACGAGTTTACAATAACCACCGTTTCGACAATGTCCTATTAACAATCTAAAGTGCTCGAGAAAAAATTACCAATACTTTTGTGCTCACATACAAAAAACAGACATGAAACTACGAATCAAAATACGCGTTTAACAGATTTGTTCGAAACGAGTTTGTTTAAAATGCATTCCACCAACTGTTTCCACGTAAAACATTCGATACTAAGACCTTTTTCTTCACACGTATTGGCATAACAGATAATGTGTATGGCCGATGCAGTAAACAGAAATTGCGCCGGTGTGGTACAAACCATTTGCATCTAGTGCGTTAGTCAGTAATATTTTTGGACGACCCAGGTACTCAGAACAAAAAGAATTTGACGCTCTGCTTTGAAACCGAGAAGAATAAAGCAGAAAAAACTCGCATGTTCGCGGAAGGGGCTAATGAAACTTTGAAAGACGCCAGACAGAGCGACACCACACCCTTGTGAGGAACAAACAACGACTAAATTTATTTCGATAGTGCTGCTCCCTTCTCAGCGAGCTCGAGGCGGATATACAGTGTTGCCAGATGGCTAGAAGAAAGAAGCCGAAGTTGGGGGTTTCTACATACTCCCCCCGGAATGAGCTTCAGATCATTCTAAGGTACATTCTATGGGATACAATAGCTGAATTGGTCTTCTGAGGATGGTTCCACTTGGTAGACGCACGATACACGCTCTAACACGTCCATCTCGTCCGACCAGCACATCGTCTACCACTCCGGTTTTCCACAGCTGTCTTGGCAGATGATGCTCATGAACTAACACAAGAGTTCCTTTCTTCAATGCACTGGATGCACTTGGCACGGCAAAATGCACGGAGCGCAAAGAAGTCTGGTACTCCTGTCGCCATCTTCGCCAGAAGTGATCAGCCAACCTTTGCCGGTATCGCCAACGACGGGTCAACTGCTCCTGCGTTGATGAGTGTGTTTCCTGACCAGACCCACTGGGGAAGGCAAATCAAACGTCTGCCAACAAGAAAATGTGAGGGGGTCAGTGGTTCTGGTTCGTTCGATTCCGCATACACGTAGGTTAGCGGTCTTGAGTTTATGACGGCTTCGATTTCGGTCAGAACCGTAGTGAGCTCCTCAAAATTGCAGTAGCAGTTTCCCAATACCTTCTTCAGAGATGTCTTTACGGACCGCACCATCCTTTCCTAGAATCCGCCCCACCAGGCGGCTCTTTCGACGATGAATTTCCCCTGAATCTTATGACCCGTGAAATAGTTCTGGACCTCTTCTCCACGCAGTGTTTCCCACAGTCACTTCAAATCCTTTGATGCTCGCTTGAACGTTTTTGCATTGTCCGAAAAGATGGTTCGACAAACTCCTCCTCTTGCTATGAATATTTTGAATGCCATGAGAAAGCTGTAAGTAGTCATGTTACCCACTAGCTCCAAGTGCACAGCGCGTGTAACAGCACACGTGAAAACTAGTATGCATGACGTTTTGTTCCTGCCCTGATCCTTTGTATTCAATGGTCCTGCGAAATCAAGGCCAGTCATCTCAAACGGTGGAGCCTGAGTCACCCTGTCACGTGGCAAAGGAGCTACTGGTTCGGTGGCAGCGCGGCTGTTGAAACGTTTGCACGTGAAGCATTTCTTTAAGGCCTTTTTGACCATCTGTCTTCCACGAACCACCCAGTACTGTTCCCTGAGCTCCGTGAGCGTTTCAAGTGCGCCAGCATGTAACAGTCGGCGATGGGTGGCGCATATCGGGAGCTCGGTGAAATGATGGCCGGCAGGGAGAATGATCGGATGCTTCGTGCTGTAGGAGAGGGCAGAGTCGTCAAGACGTCCTCCGACCCTTAATATTCCGTCTTGGTCGCAGTAGACATCCAGGTCACGCAAAGGAGAGTTGCTTGCCAAGCGGGTTGACCTTTTAATACATTGCAGCTCTTTGGGGAAGGCCTCGCGCTGCACCTGCGCTATCACAAGCGTCTGAGCTCGTGCGGTCTCGTCTGCTGTCAGATGTTTCGTGTGCTTCTCGTTTCGGTTTCTTGAGTTATGCAAGAAACGCTGCACCCACGCCACAACTCGAACAAGCTTAAAAAGGGAGCTGTACTGCTTCATTGGCAAGACCGTTTCTTCAACTGTTACGTTGTGAACGCGAACTCGTCTTCTTTCTTCCTCTGCTTCATTCAGTTCGACATCCTCATGTCTTGGCCAGGCCGCAGGTGGTTCAGCAAGCCAGCTTGGTCCATTCCACCAAACCACGTTTTCCTTGAGGGCCTTAGGGCTCACTCCTTTCGTCAGGAAATCAGCTGGGTTCTCCTCCCCGGGGCAGTGATTCCACGTATCCAGATCAGTTCGTTGTTGTATCTCCAGCACTCGCTTGGCCACAAAGGGTTTCCAGAGTCACGCTGACCCTCGGGCCCAGTGTAGTGCAACGTTAGAATCTGTCCACATGTACCACCTCGCAATTGGTAGGCTCAAAAATTGGGACAAATATTCCTTCATTCTGGCACCCACCAGCATTCCCATCAATTCCAGTCTTGGAAGAGAATGCTTCTTGATTGGCGCCACACGTGATTTCGCTAAAATCAAAGTCACGGCCGATTCGCTTGTTCCTGTTGTGCACAAGTACGCTACAGCTCTATATGCCTTGGGGCTTGCATCAGTGAAAATGTGGACGTCAATTTGGCCGTCCTTAAGACCACTGTATCTTCTGGGTACTGTGACCTCCATTAAATGATGCAGCTGTGTGTGCCACTGCTTCCAAGCTGTCTGTACGTCTTCAGGTAGAGGGGCATCCCATTCGAGTCCCCGTTCCCAGAGTGTCTGAAACAGCAACTTCGCGGTCACTGTTACTGGGGAAATGAGTCCAAGTGGGTCATAAATGCGCGCCGATGCCCGGAGGATGAAGCGTTTTGTATTGCTATTCTGATCCAAGAAGTCCAGGAGGGCATTAAAGACAAGGCCAAGCAGTCTTGCTCCTTGTTCCACACGAGTCCCAAGACCCGTGAGCAGCTGGCCATGGGGCATTCAACTTGGCTCTCGCCACATCCTGTCCTGTCATTGTCCAGCAATCGTTGCAATGTCTTCGAATTCGTGCTCCACTTCCGTAGTGTCATGCTCGCAAGATTCATGACTTCGAGGGCTCGACGGTAGAAATATTCCGCCTCTTGTTCAGACTCCGTTCCGGTGATTAGATCGTCCACGTGAAGGCTTTCCGCGATCTTGTTTGTCGTCTCGGGGTGGTGGCTGTCCGCCTTCGACAAGTGATGACGCAAAGTGGCGGCGAGAATGAACGGGCTGCTTGTCGCTCTAAAAGGCACCCTTGTCATTCTCCAGACTTCCATCGGTGGGCTTGGGTCGCTCTTTGTTGGCATACGCTCATACCAAAGGAATCGCAGAGCATCGCGATCCTCAGGGTGCACCAAAATCTGCAGGAACGCCTTTTCAATGTCAGCAGTGAGGCCGATACGATGAATCCTGAAGTTCAGTAGTACCTTCAGAAGGTCTGGGTTCAAATTGGGTCCTGCATCCAGACTCTCATTTAGGGAAGCACACCCTGCATCACTGGACGATGCATCGAACACGACTCTAATTTTTGTCGTAAGACTGTCAGGATTGAAGACTGCTCGATGTGGCATGTAGTACATTCGTTGTTCGGGCTTGACGTCAGCCTCTGCAGGTACTCGTTCCGCAAATCCTTGCTGCAGGTACTGACGTATCGACTCATCGTACTCAGTCATCATCCGTTCATCATTCACCAGCTTCTTAGTGAGGTTGAACAAACGCTTCTTTGCTACAGCTTCGTTGTCAGCTAATTGGAAATTCACTTGCTTCCAAGGCAGTCCAACCTCGTAGCGTCCGTCAACGAGCTTGATGAAGGATGTAAATTGCTTGACAACATGGTCCTCTTCGTTTTGTTGGGCGACTGGTTCGGTAATGCCCAGACTCTCAAGCTCCCAGAATGACCTGAGTTCGGCGGACAGGCTCTGCGTTTCTCCGCACATGTGGGTCCGGAGAACAGCAGCGGTCGAACAGCAGGCAGTTGAGCTGCTGCGGGGAATTGGTCCCTGAAGTTTCCACGCAAACTCAGTGTTGACCGCAACCAGAGCTCCCTGCAGTTTTTGCATGTATCCAGACACGAGAGTCCAGTAGTAGTCAGCTCCAACGAGAAAGGAGATGCCAGTTCTTGCCAAGTGGGCTGGGGGCACGGTGACATCCGCCAGTTACCGTATCTTCGCCTTGGCTTCATGAACGACATGCTCAGGAGGAATGAGATGGTCAGTGCAGATCTCTGGTATTTCTAGAGCTTCGATGGAATGTTCCTTTCGGTTGTATTGACTCCTGAGCCAAAGTCGCACTCACTTGCGTTTTTCCTTGATGATGTTTCCGGCTCCTCCGAAGGCGTATATCGTGACGTCCTCTTCCCCAAGAACCTCCAGCTGCAGTTCGCGAGAAAGTTCTTCGGTCACAAAGGTACGCTAGCTACCTCCATCAAACAGGAGGCGGGCCCGTGCTCTTCGCTGACGTCCTTCTGCCCAGACTTGGGCCGTTTGGAGAAGCACGGAAGACGCCTTTGTCGTTCTTCTTGCCCGTAGCGGAGTGCAGCTCTGTTGCTGTGTTCTCACTTTTCTTCCACCCAGGGTCGCACATCTGAATCAGGTGCCTCTTGCCGCAATTCTTGCATCTGACGCTTTTGTTGTGACACTGTCTCGAAGTGTGGCCTTTGACAGCGCAGCGGAAGCATCTGCCGGAATCCCGGAGGGTCTTCTTCTTTTCTTCCAGAGAAAGTGGTGCTTGACATTCCTTCGTTCTGCTGCTCACTTGACCTTTTTCCAGGTTGCGGACGGCCTCTTGCGAGTCGCTCAGGATTGTGTCGCAACCCCCCTCAGATATCCGTCTCTAAATGTGAACCTTGACTCTAACAATGCCTTTTAAATAAAGCGAACACCATAACAACAATCTTCTCTAAACTGAGAGCGATCGGTGGCTGTCGCGAGCCTAGTCTGGTCCCGGGCATAAGCGAAGTCGTTTGTTGAGGTGCGATACGGCGGAGCGATACACCCATCTTGAGATGTTGCGTGGTCAGTGCAGGCAATGTTTGCGAGGCAAGATATGTGCAGAGATTTTTAGCAAAAGGAACATAAAGCCGTCCAATTTAGGGTCTCGTCGAGTAACTTCCTGCTTTTTGTCACGTTATTTATAGGAAATAAATTTTTAATAACGAACGAAATACAGTAACACCTCGTTAACTTGGAGTAGTAAAAGCCGGATAATATTTCGACATATGCGGTTTTTCGAGATAAGCAAAGTGGCGCGAATTGCCATGAAAAACCGAGTACTCTGCAAAAGAAGGCGCTACTACTTACCAGCTTTTCAACACCAGCTTCCAATCTTGCTTTTCATAAAGGTTTGAAAGCAACAAAGATATATACAAGAGACGTTCACCCGTTGGGGGCCACATGAAGTGCGACAGGGTTTCTTGACGAAGTTGATATGCCTCTAGGATCAGTCTTCACGTTCGGGAAACACATCGGCTTTGTGTTTGCCTCGGCTAAACAAGAAAATAATCGAGGGGCTTAGGCGCGGTAGTATCGCGCGAATCTTGTGAAACGGTCAACGGAGGCGCAATTTTTGGTCCTGTCAGTCAAGATTTCGAAATATCCGCAGTTTGCCCTAAAAATGGTTCAAAATAAAGGGCAAAAAATAGAGGGGACGTATAGGAAATGATTCGGTGCCACGCAAGATTTCGAATTAGCCCATTTTTCGAGATATGCGAGTTCGAGTTAACGAGGTATTACTGTATTTGAAGCGTTTACATCGCCGATGTTTATAACTTACTAGAGAGTGTGGTTCTGCGGGCTCAATTAATGTTTTACCACTACCCATTGCAGTAACAGCTTCGCAAAAATTTGTCTTTCCTAACTGGCTGTTTTATTTTCACATTTGTGCCGCAATGCGTGTACATTATGCAATTTCTAGTTGCATTAAATGCCTATTACGCTTTTCAATCACCACTCTTATCCATCAAGACGTAGTAAGAAGTCATATTCCTTGTATAGGTACTAACATCCCCTACGACTGTTCTTTTTCAGCGATCGAACGACTGGAAGATGCGTGTCCGCAAGTCGGTGTCGCCCAAAATGCCCCAACAACTCTCACTTCACTTCATGTGTGAACACCTGCGAACCATCATGTGACGGCAAGCGACCGCCTGTTTGTGTTACAACTTGTGACAAGGGGGGTTGCACATGCAATCATGGCTACTCCAAGAAGTGGACGGGGGGCACAAAAAGATGCATTCTTACAAGCCGTTGCGCTTACGTCAAGTAGCAGGTTCAGTGCTTGGAAAAATAAACCCACGAAGGCAACTGCGTCATTGTTTCATTTAAAATCCAACGCATGCGATAATAAATAGTGCTAGCTCCACAACAATTTCAGTACAACACGTTAGCAGCAGAAACTAATGTTGCATTTCTCTATGACAATGCCTGAACCTTGGGCATAAATTTAGGAAACGATGACATAGTCCTTGAATTGTTCTTCAAGCAAAAAAACATACGCGAAGGAGTCACGTAAGGCAGCAATTAAAACAGACAAAAAAGCAGCGTCAGTTGAGCGGCTCGCCAAATTTTGAGCTGTCCCAATAATACGGGGTCATACACGCACACACCCACTTTTTAATAATACCTCAGGTTAGTTTTAGTGATGGGGACATATATGTTGACCCTAATAAAAAATTTAACCAACACCTCCTCTGCGGAAATAGGGCTGCACGCGAAGCTTGACCTCAATGTAAATGAAAACGGCCAAAACCGAAACCCAATGACCGCTACACGAAAATAAAAAATACAGAAAAATGCAAAACCATAATTCGACGAAAACGTATCACTTAGATTTCGTTGAGCTTCACGCAAACTCAAAATTGCTATAGGCTATTGCAGATCAATCTTCCGCGATTATTCGGAAACGTTTACGCTATTCCATGCTGCACGCTGTTCCGCGAAGATAAACGCGAACAGCCTACCCATTCTGTGCTAGAATGGGAAATGCCAGACTAAGCAAGCGACCGTGCCTGCGATGGGACGTTATGCGAGTAACGGCGCTATTGGCTCCAATTGCGGCTTCATATAGCGTGAGATCCGTAGTTATATGCCCAAAAAAGAAGCGATGCAAACACTCCTCGAGGACACCAGCACTGAAACAGCAACCTTAAAGGGACACTGCAACATTTTTTTCAACCTATTTTGAAATATTACGAAGTAAAAGGCGACGCAGTTGTCTTTAAGGAAAACAAGTTTACTGGGGTGAACTCTTGCTCCCTTAACCACTCAAAGAATTCACAGGCGGTGAAACAGCAGTTAACAAAGAGACGTGCGCAGACTGGTGTCGGCTAATCAAATACCGCGGCGTCTGCTTTGCAAGCTTCTATCTTACGGCGCGAGTGTTTCTCGAACCGTTGATTTACATCCAGAACATTGTAGATCAGAGAAGATTATTCTGGGCTGGTGACGTTAGGGTGAAATGCTCACTCTGTCAGAATGAGATAACCACTGCGGTATAAAAATAAAGAAACCAACACGCGCTTTGCTTGGAACACAGATAACACAGCCGGGCGCGGCCGAACAGTAAAAACAAAACATAAACAAAACAAATGCATGGTTCGCGGCAATATGCCCAAAAAGGAAGCGGTACAAACACTCCTCGAGGGCACCAGCACTGAAACAGCAACCTTAAAGGGACCCTGCAACGCTTCTTTCAACTTTTTTTGAAATCTTAAATGCTTGCAGAACGTAGTCAGCCAACGCACCCAGCACTTAGTTTAGGGAGTCGCAAAGTACCTCAGCCAACAATTGCTGCTTATGCTCATCATATACCTTGGAAACTCAAAAAAATTTTCTCGCTTTCCTGCTCGTGGCCTTCTTCGACGGCCCTTATTGCGTCACTAAGGCTATATAGCGGCTGTTGACCAGTGTTCCTTCAGTTGCAGCGATGCACGCTTGTCAATAGCAACTTTAAAAATAAAACCACAAAAACAAAGCAGAAACAGAAGGCGTATCTGGTGCGGCGAGCAAATCAGGCAGTGCCGCTTCGTGCGAGCGATAACTATAACTTTCGCACTGCTTCCAGACACGAAGGAAAGAGTGAAATCCTTTATGAAAATTGTTGAAGGTTCCCTTCAACTGAGTCATGGCTAACCCATGATATTAACAATAATAAAATACGTCCCAACAACGCCCATTTCGCGTCCTACAGAATGGATTGGAACTCACGGAGAGGGGCTGGTATTTTACTTTTCGTGAAAGACAGCCTACCGTCCCATGCTCTAACAATCCGTACAAAGTGTGAACTTCATTGCGTTGAAATAATCCCTCCTACGTGCAAAAACATTCTCGTAGTATGTTACCCCGCACCAGATTGCGACCGCTCTTTCACAGATGAGAGAGAGAGAGGGAGGAAAAACTTTACTTTACCAAGGGTCAGCGCAGCTTGGTGGCTGAAGAACGTAGTGATTCGGCGACGGTGGCGGCCCGACCTGTGAGCGACTTCTGGACATCCAGGTTTGAGCAACCAAGCGCTGCTTCCCACTGGTCGAGGGAGGTGATTAGAGGGAAGATTTCAGATTTGCAGGCCCACATATGATGATGTAATGTGGCCCGTTCTCAGCAGTGCGGGGGGAGCGTTGTGGGATACAGTGAGGGGTGAATGAGATGAAGTATAGCTAAACAGGGGAGGGATTCAGTTTGAAGCTGACTCCAAAGACGTTCCCTCTTCCACTGATAAGGATGGGTGGGCGGGAGACTGTTTGCCGCTGGGGTGGCGGCAATGTTCTTTGTTGTGCCTGTACTTTAGTAGACTATCTGGGGTTGAACTGGCTCCATGGGAGGCAGTGCTGGCATCAGAGGCCCGGGAGACGAGAGCTCGGGCAGCGGTGTGTGCTACTTGATTTCCTTCAATACCCGCGTGGGCTAAGAACCAGATCAATTTCACAGAATCAGTAGGAGGTTGTTAAGGAAGAATCTGCTCAGCCTAAGGCCCTCAAGTAGTATAATATTGGCATGACGCAACAATAAACATGTAGAAGTAGCCAAATGGTACCTACGTGTGATAATACGCTTAGCCAAAGCTGTAAAGTTCTTGTAATGGACGCTTTTTTGGTGAAGTTGCAGTAGTTTGGCGGCACGGGAATGGAAACTTGGATCTAATGAAGTCGCACGTTTAATTTCCTTTTGTTTATTTATTTCAGCAGCAACTACCTTCACAATGACGTTTCCATTTCTATTTGCTTGCAGAACGCCTCGTTTGGCCACGTGTATATGCTCACGCTGCAATTTCTTTACTGTTACGACACCGCTCCTGTAACACTAGGGCGATTCACCTCATTTTTATTTGTTCGGGTTTGTCCCATGATTCGCAGGGCCGAAATATATGTGAATCACAGATGTACGGATCTCGGAAAGTTCTGTTACAGCGATTGGTATTAAAAATCAAATTCACGCGCTTTCTTTCGCAGGGATTTAAGACCATCATGCAGTCCGAAGACATGCTTCATTTATTCCTTCATTTGTTCGCAGCCCCATCTAGTTAGGAATCGCAGATAGCAACAACAGCCAAGTTTTTACGCCCATTCCAAATTCAAGCGAAAAAGATCAGTCTTACTTATCACACCTTCGATTGCATCTATCTTGATAAAATGTATAGAAAAGCCAAGCACGAAACCAAGAACCTTAATCTTTGGGTGGAAAAAATTAACACCGAAAAGCCTGCACTCAAAGTCGCAATGTAATAAGAGCCAACAATATTTTTCAAGGGGAGACTTTATTTTTAGGAAAATTGCATTGTTGACACAATTTAAAAAAAAAAAACATCAGTTCACTGTAAATGCATAGCAGTGCTTAATATAAGAAAGCCCTGTCTTAGAGATACGTAAATTTTTTTTATATATTTCGTGTGAGGTACATTATAATAATTCGAAAAATTTATCTTGGTGATCTGCTAGTAGTAAATAAGTATAGTGTGTTCAACCCCCTCACGGCACGGAAGAAAAATGAGTATTCGAAGCAGCAGCTATTCAATGCAAGTTCTACAGTTAGCGCATGTTTGTGAAGTGTTTCTTCGGTTTTGGGAGAGCAATTAATTAAGAAGTGGCAGTATCATGTTGGTTGTAGTAGAAGAAAACTTCAATTCAGCAATTTTTGCTCAATTTTGAAGAATAAAGATACCGGCACTCCCGAGTAGCTTCTATAAAGTGTGTTTGCTTGTTTTATTGTGAAGGACTAACTTACCTACGTTTCTCGAGAATCCGGCACCCTTGGCCGACAAAATTTCCAACTAATGATGTGAAAGTGCGTAACAGAAAGCCTACAAAATAGCGGACTCCTCGAAGTATAAATACCGCACCTTGAAAGCGTGGGACGACGCCATTTTTCTCAGAAACGTTCTATAGACAAAATGACGAACTTACGTCAAAGAAGATTCGGTAAACTTTGTGATCAGTGGTATCCAAACAAGTACCCTCTGTAAGGGAAGCCGAGGACGGAGCACATCAACCACTCAATCGCAAAACTGCCACGTATCTAAACGTGAACCTAATGCGTTATTAGTGTCACAGATACCTGTGTCACAGATACCTACTCAGTGGTGAATGATAAATTTCCGCACGACCATTACACAATTTAAAATTTATAGAACGGGGTATAGCAAAGTGCATTGCCGTTAATAGCCTATACGTAGGGCTAACAAGGGCAATTGGGTAATCCTCTTAGTCCTAGCGAGCGAAACTACAAGAAAACGTCACAAAGAGAGTATGATGGTGTTGATAATAATAGTTCACACGCGTACGAATGAATTCATTTTACTCTATGCACCAGGCCACTCCCCCGCATGAAACGACCGTACTGAATTTTATTTAACACTTTTCTACAAATTTTTCGGTGTGGTGTGACAGCGATGGGCTATGAACCATCTACATCCGCAGAAGATTTAAATCAAGATGCCTCATGCAACATCGTTGTACCTTTTACATAATTTCCACTAATGCGTTTGCAATCTGTCTATCAGCAGGAATGCTTAGTTGTCCTAAAGATTTAATCTAAGACTATCTAATTGCGTTTCGCTTATTTCGTTCCATTTTATTTCAAAGTTGGTCAGTATAAACAAACCAGATTACGTTTTGGTATCCAACTTCCCTTCTGGCGAATGGTTAGTTGGTTCGCAACTTTGTTATGGAGGCTGGGAGAACGGGTGCTTCTCGAAGAAATTAGTAATCCCAAAGCAGAAGACGTGCGGCCTAAAGCCATGAGTGGTTATTGGAATGATATATTCGTGCTCTTCAACCACCCCACGCTCACGAGTGATCGTCAGGCTGAGGTATTTGTGTTCTTTATGTTTACATGGTGGGATAATTTTTATAGTAAAAAAGGACGGATGGTTATTATCACTAGTAACAGTCGGGCGCTTTTCTCCCCGTTTAGTGCCATTTTTCTGTATTTTCACCAATTAAAATGCATTTTAGGTTACATGGTGCCTGTTTTTTTTTTAAGAAACCTTTCACTCGTAATGCTTGCAGCCGTAGATCGACAAATTCTACTTTGCCTGCTCGTACATTTTGTGGGCTCAACAATCAGGCGTGCGTGCTACTCTGGGTGGCGTAGACTGTCATAATTGCCGAAATTAGAAGCTGAAGGAACTAAAAACAATGTTTTTTTTAATAGCAATATTACCATGGGCAACAAATTTCTCCCACGTCAACGTGGTTCAATTAAACAAGCCTAAGGAGTGCACGGCGCCGAACGGCACAGAAGGAAGGCGAGAGAAACATTTTTTTTTTTACGAGGAGCGAGGTATGCAGCGGTTAAACCCATCGGAGTCCTCTAAACAGGACTGCGGCCGACTATCGCGTACTGGGGCGCGGGAGCTTGCACTCGAAAGCCCACACCACCAGAGTGAACGCCGCGTCATATCCAAATTCATGGTGACGGCCAAGCGTGGGAACGGAAAAAACACGTCTGCTCAGTTACGAAGCGACGACCGGGTCCTTCCTGTTACACCTAGCGCAGTCTACTGGTTAGCTTTGAACTGTGCCGCAATCTCCTTGATCGACTGCTGAAACGCGCTGACTGTTCCGTGTTTGTGGCCTAGCGGGGTAGCGTCGCGTCCTTCAAGGCCTAAATTCTTGGTTTGAGCATAGAAAACACCGAATTTCTTTCATATCTGGGATTTTGTTGATTACATTCTCCCCTTTATCAATCCCACGTGTCTTCCTTCAAAATAAAGGTGAATAAGTACCTTTTGGCTTCGTGTTGGTGCATTGAGGAACCAGGATGTCATCGGACCTTAAGGGTAGCATGTATGCACGGATCTCGAAATATTTAACTGATAGATGCATCTACATGTGGGCGATGACGCACTGCTATAGACTGACTCGTGGTGTTCCACAAGGTGGTGTCCACAGTCCGGCGCTCTTCACCATCACTATAATGGGCATAGAGAAGTGTTTACCGCAATCAGTGGGAACATTCTTGTACGCGGATGAAATCTGCATATGGACTGCTGGACGCAACAGGCAGGTACTGCGTGCGAGACTCCAACGGTCAATCAATTCCACTGCGGCGTGTCTAAGAAGCTGAGGCCTAGGTATATCAGCTGTGACGTGCGCTGCCATCGCTTTCACGAAGCATGATATATCAAATTATGGACTCACCCTTTCAGGCTGCACTATCACTATGTTCTGCACCACATGTTTTGTATGTGATATTTGACAGGCCCCTGACTTGGACAAAACATGTCCGCTATATAAAAGACAATCTTGCGTCCTTCACCTACATTTTCCGCATGATATCAAGTAATGCCGGCGGATGCAACGTCCCGTCTCTTCTTCGGCTGTATGACGTCATGTGCGTAGGATTGTTACGCTACAGCCTTCCTGTTCTTCTCCCCCTCTGAAAAAGAAATTCGAGTGTTTTGCAAAGTATGCAAGCGCAGGTCCTGAGGGTGTGCATTGGAGTTCCGAAGACCACATTCACGGTGGGAACTATGGTGGTGTGTCGACGACTGGAACCACTGCTCTTCGCGCGCAGGAGCTCCTTTGCGCTCAACTGCGATTTGTAGCATGGCAGCAAGGTCATCCATAAGCACTCACTCAGCCACTGAAGTTCGAGAACTTCTGTCTCTGCATTACCAGCACCTTTCTCCGTCGCTGCAACCGCCTTCGGTGTATCGGTGTACCGGCGTCTGCAAGTTACAACTCGAGTTCTCGGTATTACCCGAAAACAGGATATTGCCCCGCCCCCCCCCCCCCCCCCCCCTGCTTTAAAGTTCTTCCCGTTCGGACTGATCTTCCAGAAATACAGGGTCGACACCCATCTATACACGGATAGATCTGTGATAGCTACCTCATCGGCTATGGGAATCTGGTATACTTCCTTCTGCACCGCCTTCAGCGCAACGCTTAGCCACACGACGACATCAATGGTCACCGACCTTGGCGCTCTGCGCGCTGCTTTCGCCGACATCATCGAGGAACCAGCACGTCGGTGGGCAGTCCTCACGGGTTCTCGTGCGGCCCTTCAGTGCTTAAAATCGTACACAAAAGATCGGCTCGTTTACGACATCAATGCATTGCCCTTGCAAGCTCTAAAGGCACACCATAATGTTGAGCTTCAGTGGATTCCTGCCCACGGCGGTATGACTGGGAACGTCAAGGCGGACACTGCGGCATCGATCGCACATGATCAGCACGGGCCAGTGATACCGATGCCGTTCTCCAGACGAGATGCTTGTGCCCTTCGTCCAAGGCTGCCTGGAGATTTCAGCGATCTATGTTGCTCTTGCGGCGAAAAATTACTCGCCGCTTCACTCCATAGACTCGCATGGGACGTTTAGGATGCCTGACGGACTGTCCAAGCATGAGGAAGCGGTTCTCCACCGCGTACGGATAAATGTCGCTTACACAAGTTATTTTCGCGTTAACATGAAACTGGCCGCTTCCCCCTACTGCACTCTATGCGACGTGCGCGAGGACTTGAACCACGCATTATGTGAATGTACGCGCTGTAGAGAAGCTAGGGCGTCTCTTTTACTGTCCTTGGGTTTTCCGCTTTCTTAGAGGACTAATTCTAAGTGACGTGTGAGACCCTTGGTCTAACTCTGAACAAGCAGCTCGAGCGACAAAAGCTCTATTGTCTTTCCTGCGAAGCAAAGGACTTGATCAGTCTCTTTAGACAGGACTCTAATATTGAGCGAATCATCATCACAGTGATCATCATCATCCCCCCATCGATTTCATTTTTTCATACATCTGGTGTAGCAAGCTAGGCGCCATGCCCAAGCTAACCTCACAAGTATCATTAAGACTATTCTCTCTCTCTCTCTCTCTCTCTCTCTCTCTCTCTCTCTCTCTCTCTCTCTCTCTTCTCTCTCTCTCCGCACACACACACATACCACGTTTAATATAAGGTACGTATCGCTTCTGCAGTCGCCGGCCGTCATTGAATTTGAAACGAAATTTCACCCTTGGCACTGGACGCTACGACCAGAGGCGTAGTTCCCCACGGAGGCGCTGCGAGGGCGATGACAACATTAGGATAAGCAGAATGGGCATTTATTTGTTTATTTATTTGTTGCATCATACTTAAAATTCGATGTTCAATTTTCCAGGCAGGGCAACACGTATGTTTAAAATTTACAGTTACAAAAAAACGTGGTTTTAATAGAAGAACCCGTATTCGAACATGTGAAATCAGTTCTTTTACAAGAGCATTGGCTCGAAAGCACACATCAATTCAGTTGTGTCAAATTCCAACACTTCTATGAGAACACATAAGCAAATGGAGGCAAATTCAATGCAAGGGAGGAAGACGCGAACGGTACATCCTTGTTCATGCACACACTTGAGCCTCGAAACCTTAGCGAATGTTTTGGGCACAAGAATGAGTTATTAGGAAGGATTTCAAAGAATTACCATTAGAGATAAAAGACATATGGACCATTATTATCTCCGTGGGGCCTGTCTTGCGGTCGTATGTAACGTGGCAACGTATGTCTTTTCTGCACAACGTCAGCTTGCTTGACAGCCATGCTTAATTTATTGTCCCAAATTTGGGGGAAATGTGCTCCCGGCGTCATTCAACAAAACTAGAAATAAATAGTCATCCCTTTGGAACATAGTACCTACTTTATATGTTACCCGTCAAGCCGACAGTCGACGAAAAGCAAAATAACCGCGCTCCTAATAGAAAATAGAGCCCTCGATAGTCTGCTGCTCACAGCGACAAATTTAAACAGATGCGTGTAAGAAAATATTAATTCACTACGAGATGACGCCTTTAAGTATGCATGGAGGAATAAGTATGGAGGAGTATAAGTATGGAGGAATAATATAAGTATGGAGGAAGTATGGAGGAATAATATAAACAAAATACGCTGCCCCTGGTCACAACAACTTTATACAAGAAAATTGCTTCCCTACAGGGGCCACATCGAAAGGCACAGCAATGTTTAAAACCATGGCGCCTGTAATGGTGCTACGAGGTTCAACACATTATCATTTCGACGGTGAAACACGAACCTGCCATATATGTGCCCTGTATGTTCAAGTAGTCGCCCACAGCGCTTACAGATAGGTGCTGTCTACATCAAAATATTTGAAAGTATTGAAAGCACTGCTTTTGCACTTGACATTCCTGCCAGAATCTTCTTTTTCTGTTGGTATAGCTTGAAGCGTAGAACTATGACACCAAGAAACCTTAGTGCGACGAACATGGCGTCCTTGCTCATGGCTCCGTCAGCGAACAGTCTAAGAATAAAATCTGCCCACCGCTTCTAGGAGTCTTCTGCCATTGTCTCTGGCCGCCTTCCTAAGGCCTTGCCTCCACTGGGTTTCGTAGGGAAGCACTGCCCTGCGATGACACAGAAAATTGATGATGTTCGTTTTTACCGAACAATGGCGATGTTCGTGGCCGTGTTCGAGGCCACATCCCACGATGGCTTGGCCGTTGTACAAAACTGGGCTGGCGAGAGGACAGCAAATGTTACGGTGAAGCTTAATCGCGGAATGCACCGAACCTTGATTGTACTTTGGCTCCTATTTGTTGTTTTTGTTGGTTTGGTACATACTCAAAGAAGGGGTAAGTCGACAAACCCTATTGTTTTGTTGCTTCCGAGGCCTACTTCAAAATGGCTACAAAATCATTCAAACTAATCAAAATCAGTTGCGTCAAATCTGTAACAAATTACAGGCAATCGAGCTACTCTTGTGCTATTTTTAGTGTCAAAAATAGTGGAAGTGCTACGTCGTACACTTGTGAGCATAGCTTCCAATTTTACTCGTAAGAAAGGGGTGGCCTAAGGCTGGGCGGGCCACCGCCCACGTGTCTAGCTATGTGCCCGCCTCCATTAAACTAGTCATTTTTGTTACGGTGCTTTATGTATTCTTCGTGCATTGTTGTAGCTGAAAGTTTGTTTTTATTGCGTTTAACGGTGCTTCGATTTGATGTACCTTTCCAAACGAAGAGACTGCCAAAAACAGACTTGGCTGAATACGACAGCACTTCCACCGCTCGTCAAATACTGTTAACTGCATTTTTTATCATTTTCATAGCCTGTGCACTACTAAAAAAATCTTGGAACGACAATAGCGGACACGTCAAGCTTTCAAAACGATCCTCATCCTATTGTATTTTTAATCCCGTTATGAATATCTGATCAATTTTTTAACGCCTTACTATTTCAAGCATTTGTAGCCGATTTCAGGTGTGAATAAAACTTTATCACTGTTCAGTTCATCGTAATAAATTGTCGTGAAACAGATGTTTGTTCAACAAATTTAGTAGTAGGCTTTACAAAATAAGTCCCCGAAAAATCAGCTGCTTGTCTTAACAACGGCAAGTGTGCTATATGCCTGAAGAAGAAGCAACTGAAACTCGCACAAAATGAGCGCGCCCGCACTTGGTGTCGTTGGGGAGTGACTGAATTCAAAAATTTTGAACAATGTTGCAGATATTTTAAGCAAACCCTGATAGAATTTCCACACTAAATGATTCCAAACAACGACACCATTCTGAGGCCAAGTAAGCACGCGAAGGCCGGTAGCTGCCGTGGTACGTTCATGTTCTTATCTATAATTTCACAAGTATAAATATGGTTTTCTGTAAGTTGTGTTCAGATTTTTTTTAGTGTCAATAGCCCTCATTAGAAGCACCGCCTTTATTAGGTCAACTTCATCTAGACAGAAGCGTTCTTTTTACATTAGTAATCTTCAGGGCTCTATTATAAACGCCTTAGTTTCTCCCGGCACTCCGCAAGGACGCTAAGGCAAGTGAATAATTAACCTCGAGATATATTTTTTGTGTATTTCTGCTCCCTACTGGTTTGTAAACACGTAAGCGTAGTTAGTGTCACCCAAAATACACCATCGCACGCTGCTGCTTACCGGCTCAATGCGGAACACGTTGTGTCGCTTTTGTAATATCCCTTCCCTGCCTTAATAATTCTGGGAACACTCCTAGCAATACCTTCAGTTTGAAGTGTGATGTGTAGGCAGTTCAAGAGTGCGCCTGAGATTCCCCTTGGGGGGAAGCTTGTTTGACAATATATGAAAGGCCCGGGAATAAGAAATTGATGAAAAACTGTGCTGAGTGAACGCAAGCTGTACGATCGTTCGTATTCTTTGAATACTTTACGTAAAATAACATATTGTCACGTGACACCTAGGCGGCCAATACCCATACTGCCATGGCTCATCAAAGAAGACGACGAGGATGATGAAGAAGTAGCTGGGTCGCAGCGCGCGCTGTCATGGCCGTACGCTACGTACATTATGTAAATAGATCGCTTTATCCCAACCCATCGTTCCTCTCATGTGTGTCCTGCCACCACGTAACATTTGGTCTATTTACATAATGTACGTAGCGGCCATGACAGCGCGCGCTGCGACCCAGCTACTTCTTCATCATCCTCGTCGTCTTCCTTGATGAGCCATGGCACTATGGGGTATTGGCCGCCTAGGTGTCACGTGACAATATTTTAGTTTTTGTTAGGACACAACGGGTAACAACTGTTATTTTTACGATACAAAGCAAATGAATAATACTTGTTATTCAGCTTTGGGACTCCTGTAACTTTCTGCCTTTTTTTTCTACGCAGGCCATCAAAATCTGGTTGCCTCCTTTCCCCTCAAAAAAACGGTCCTTAGGAAAAGGGGGTGGGGAGCGGGTGTGGTAAAAAGAAGGTTGAGTTTCCGTTGACAAAAGACGCTATGTTTTCTTGACACGCAATATTATTCATTGTAGTTTTTTTTCCTAGAGAGATATTAACATAGTGTTTGTACTGAAAGTGACTGCGATTGTTGCTCTGAATGTGCTGCGATGACAAGTGACTGTACATACTTCGTCTATTAAAATCTCTTCTTTGCATCCGAGTCAACCAACCGACTGCTACAAAAGTATGCAACACATATGCCCTATTAACGCATTTAATATTGATATGTACAGTCATAAAAAAAATCAAATGGGAACACGAAAATGTAAACACAGAAATAGCCCGAGTTTTTACCACGCAGAATAAATCGACTCGTAGGTTAATTACAGAAACGAAGTTGAGAAATGTCGCTGTTTAAATATACCAAGCACGCGACCGTACTTGACTTGCACCAGCATTATGTTAAATGCAGAGGACTTCAGGGGCTCGCCTTGTGATCGTAGCGTGCTCGCTCGACCCAAGTAGAGCCCACGGCGTTCCGTCGTAGCGGCTGTCTTCGCGGCGTAAATCTCAGGCTTCGAAAACCAAGCGGTTTATATAGTCATAAGCGGTCGAATGTCCCGAACTGATGGCGATAGTCATACATCTCCCCGTTGTTTAGCGAAAGCAAACTGCAGGTACATTTCAGGCAAAATATACGTAATTAACACGGCAGCGCCCGCGTTCATTTAGTTAGGAACGCTCGTTGTGTTGGTTTTACGATAGTAAGCGAAAAAAAGTGGCCCTTCAACGCCGACACATGCGGAGGAAAAACAAGCACAAAAAGTCCGATCTCCGATGGAGGTACAGGAAGATTGCATGGGAAGCGACCACTTTCCGATACTCGTACGTTTTCGTACAACCCCCACCAATACGAAGATTAAGTCAGACGCCACTACATGGCTAAGCCATATCACACACTGGGACAAATACCGCGAGTTATTATAGCAGCAGCCTCCGGCCATTAACATTGACCATCTGGTATCACAGCTAAGCGCAGTAAAGCCGAAAGCCACCAAGAACCTACGGGTTCCGTCTGACCATCCAGAACCTCCAAGACATCTGCTCACCTTATCGAATAGAAGGCTCCGGATTCTCGCTCAATACAGGCGGGTCTGGCCGCGCGGCGCGCCACAAAGAACGGTTGCGCAAAATACAGCGTTCATTGAAGAGTACACGACTACGCTCACGTCAGACCGCTGGATGGGAATTTGTGAATGCATCAATGGGCAGACGCACACGTCGAAGGTATGGGCCATACTGAGCTCTCTCCTCGGCCAGCCCAAGACTTACAATGGCGCGGCTCGTGTGGCCCTCCTTGAAGGCATCAGCGGTCAGGAGCTCGCCGAACATGCTGCTCAAGTGTTTTTCTTTCAGACGTCTGGCCCTACAGCCACCACGTACCAGAAGGATGCAAGTTCTGAAGACAGTGAGTCACTTAATATTTCCTTCAGCATGCCAGAGCTTCAGCACGCCCTGCAGCATGCTAACGCACGTAGTACTTCAGGAGACGATGGTGTGTGCGTTGCTCATCTACGCAATATGCCTCACGACTACAAGCACTCTTCTCGTCGAGTTCAACGGAGTTTGGGAAATAGGAATACTGCTTTCCGCGGGAAGTTTTCTGAGGTGAAACCCATTCCGAAGCCTGGTAAGCCACCGCATACCTTATCAAACCTCAATCCGGTTTCTCTAATGTGATGTGTTTGCAAAGTAATGGAGAGCATGGTCAACACACGTTTGCTATGGTACCTTGAAGATCGCGACCTTTTGTCCCTACAATGTACGGATTCCGGCCTGGGCTATCAACACAAGATGTATTCCTCCGCCTTAAAGAGGATGTCCTCGACTAATTCAGTGCACCCACGAGCTGTTCTTGGAGTGGACATACGCAAGGCATCGGATGGCGTTCAAAACAGTACCATCATGACCAAAACACGCGCCTTTGGCATCAGAGGGAAAATGCACAACTTCATAGCGGGCTTGCTAGAAGGGCGAAGGTACCAAGTCGAAATTGGCCAAGGCGCCAGTGCTGTACGGGTCAACAGGTAGGCGTTCCGCAGGGCTCAGTGATCTCACCCACCCTGTTTAATATAGCTATGCACCAGCTACCAAGGCGCCTTGCGGACGTACCGGGCCTTAAACACGCGGTGCCTGTTTACTATGTCACCATGTGGACGCATCAAGGATCCATCGGTGAGCAGGAGGACGTCTTAGAAAGAGCCCTTAACATTATTCAGGACTACGCGGCGGAAACAGGTTTACACACCGCTCCAGACAAAACCGAGTTCGTCGTCATTCATGGTGGCCGACACACCCCCGTCAAACAGGAAGAAAAAAAGGTCTTCTAAATTTTGCTAGGTGATCGACCCCTAACTAAGGAATCTACTATCAAATACTCGGTATGCACCTTGACGAGAACTGCACAGCGACCACTTGGTTCAAACGCGCAACGAGGGACAGATAATAAATCCTGCACGCTTTACGCATAATCTGTAACCGCACTCGTGGAGTAAAGGAACGTGAAATGCGACAGTTTGCTCAAGCTTTTCTCGTCTCCCGTATACTGTATGGACTGCCGTATCATCCGGGCAACCGCACGCAAATGCTCGCGCTCGATCGGCTACTTAACGAGGCCGAACGCATTGTTACTGGACTTCCAAGGTACACACGCCTCGATGCGCTCAAGAGCTGTAGCAAGCTCAACAACCTTTCTGAGCTCCTCGACATGCACATCCGTACGCAGGATACGAGGCTCCGCGCGACAAATGCCGGGCGGTACACGCTCATCCTCCGCGGGTATGACATCCACACATTGCCCACTCTGCCCAACAAAACACCACCGTGGGGAGTCACTGTACTCACCGATATAAAGCCACTTTCACTTAATATGAACCCTACTCAGCGAGTGCGGCGCCTTGCCTACGCGAAGAGGCATGCTAAGGCTACGAGCTCCATCCTCTTGACTGAACGCATCGTATACACGGACGCTGCACTTCCCGTAGATGGTACCAGCAACACTTGCTATGCCACTGCGTGGTACGACGAGACAAATGGGTGCCAGAACCGACGCCATCATGCATCAACAGAGGCGATGTGCAGCACCCGCGCATAGTTAATGGCCATTCTAGACTATTTGGAGTGGGCCCTCGAAACTTCATCTGAAACTGACCCCGTTCACCATCGTGTGTACACTGATTCTCAGGCTGCCCATCGAGCATGCGCTAATGTTCTTCACACAGATCATGTGCTGCAGAAGATCCGGCACCAGGCTTGAATACTCCGTGAACGCGGTCACGATGTTACCATCCTCTGGGTCCCCGCGCATTGTGGTATCCCCGGACACGAGAAGGCTCATAGATTAGCGCGCGCTCACCTTTACACCGCGCTAGCCAGAGCCTCCGATACTCCTTTTCCCCTCCTAGCTACCCCACGCGAGCTAGCAGATCCGATGGCAGACAAGTATTTGACACAACAACAACGTGCGGCCTACCTCACAGCAGTTGGCAATCCACTCTTGATACCACCGCTCCCCTCGAAGATATTCACACGGCGAGAGTCTGTCCTGTTTCGAAGAATTCAGACAGGCACACTCCTTACTCCTTTTTTGCTGAACCGTTTTCCACAGAGGTGACACACCACCGCCTGTAACTGGCACCTGCTCCACGTGCAACTGCCGCGCTGATCTCGACCACCTGTGTTGGGAGTGCCCCTTCTACATTCCAGCTAGGCTTCGTGCCCTGGCCACCATAAAACGGGGACTCTGGTCTTCTTCTCTCCGAACAGGGGCCTGTCCGGATCCCAAGCCTCCGGATCGAGCCACCGAGATCTGGCGAGCACTCCTCCTGTTTCTTCAAGAACCGGCGGCGCCACCACTTCGTGATCGGCTCCTCGACAACCACAAGATTCAAGCGGACCCCACTTAGCTGCATCCAATGCGTTCAATAAAAAAAGCGGAAGAAGCCCAACCCTTTCCCTTTTCTATAACACCGTAGTCCTTTCCACCGCAGTGCCCTCAGCACATTATAATGTGGAGTAAACGTGGTTTCATTCATTCATTCACGCGATGATGGCAAGACCTCAACAATGAGTGCTTCAAAGAAGACGTAGCCACTCCTGCCTTGACAAGCTTGGAATGAAGCCTTTTTAGGAGCGCGGGGCATAGCTCCACAGAGGTGTTCAGCGCTCAAATACAATCTTAGATCTAAGAGCTGAAGTTCGTTATTTGCGGGTGCCTCTTTAGTTAGCATGAAGTCACTTAAGGTTTCGGCGAAGATCCCCAAAAGGTCATCGACGTCTTGCGCTTGCCCGTTCTTGGACACCTTGCGGAAAATGAGAAAATCGTCGACGAAGAGGAAAACCTTTAACGCTGCCCTATCTTTCAGAGCTAAGTCCAGGCTTCTGTCATGCCGCGCAAGCACAAGGTCGCTCAGGATAGGCGCAATGCATGAACCAATGCAAACCCCCTTAATCTGGAGGTAGAGGCAATCTTCAAACTTGATGAATGTGGAACGAAGGTGAAAGGATAGCAGCTCAATAAAGCCTCCGCGCTGATTCCGCATTCATTCTGGAAGCGGATGCGCCTAAACTGTCAACACCTTCTTCAACCGCTTAGCAAATGGAGGCGTGCGGCAGCGAATAGTAAAGATCTTTAAGATCTACTGAAAAGCGCTCACCCCTTGTGGTCCCTCCATTTCCAAGAAAGTGGACACTTCCTGCGCTTTTCTGACTCGAAAGGGGTCGTCAATCGGTAGCATAGCAAGCGACCACTGCCTCGCATGTGGCATAGTGCGCGCACCTGCCTGCATGCCTGCTTGCACTTCAGCAGTGCCACGTGCTGGCTAGTTATCCTGACAGGATGCGACGAGAGATACGAGAGGCATGGGAAATTCAGAAGCGGGAGCAAAATTGTGTCAGCACACACCCCATCGGCCTTTCGGAGAAAAAAATCAGTTATTTAGCTAGCAGAATCCACGTGCGGAGGGGCTCCGATATATGGTGGGCTGTTTGTGCCTGTCTGCTTTAGCTGTGCCGATTACTGTGTTTAGATTGCGTGGCATTTTGTTTTTGTTTGTAAAATTTTGTTGTTAAGTATAGCGTCGCGTGTGACCCTCCTTTTTCCTATTATTGCTGTCCAGCGATAAAAAAACTTCAGTTTTTCGTCAGCGCTGTGTTAGTCTACTCCCCTGTTGTCCCGTTCTTTCACGCTTTAATCTCAGAAATGTTGTAAAATCACTGTAACCTGATTTTTTGTTTGAGACGAATGGTAATAAAAAGAAAAAATTGCAGCAATCGGCTAGAGGTCCGCTTCATAACGCGAAAGACCCAGGTTCGATTCCGGCCACAGGAACATTTTGTTTTTGTTTTTCACTTCACCCATTTACATATTACAGACGCCATGTGTGAGGACCATGAAAATTTGCTTTTAATAATGGTATTGATTTTTTTGCGCTTTCATTATCTTGAGAAAAGTTCATGGTTCAATACACACGCGGTGCGACGTAACCCAAAATATCATCTGGTACATAGTTACAACTTCGTAGCATTTAACTATGTGAAAACTTACGATATTCAACAACATAAAATAACATACTTTATAAAGCGCGCAACATTACAAGAATACGGAAATTCAACACATTTTGATGAAGTAACAATTGCATGTATGGCAAATACAAAAGTAATAATGCACAGTGATTTGAAAGAAAAAAAAGTTTGCGAAAACGTTACCAAGATGAAAAAAGTTTCGGTTGTGTAGAGGTAATGCTGCGTAAATTAATTTCTCTAGAGTTGAGTTTATTTAGAATTCCTTCTACACGGTTTTAACCCTTTCAAGGCCGGGGGTGGTCCCACAAAACGGAATCAACCAATCATCCTTGTTCCTAAAAGAATACCCAGTTTTAGGGACCCTCGGCCAACAGGATAGGGATAAAAATTTTCAGACTTTTTTTGCACCTGATCAGTAGGCTTACGTTCTATAATAGAGGAAACGGTGAAAATTTGTGAGTGGAAAATGGGGTTCACAGGTAAATCATAGGCTAAGTTTGCTTTGACGGACGGACTTTCTTAGCATCGAGTATATCCCATTTATATTTTGTATTGATCTAGTACCTCAGCCCAAAATAGAATAATTTAACTGAGCATAAAAAATGTTTAATGACTAATAACGTTAAATTCTTACGTAGAACATGACGTGCTCTGCAGAGAGAGCCTGAAAACTTAGCCAGAGAACTCAGTACATGGCTCACATGCGAATCCAATGACAGATATTGACTAAAAATAACCCTGGGTGATTTTACTGCAGGCGCGACTTCAGTGTTGTTTGAGCCTATCCCAGCATAACGCTGGTAATTTAAACGCTTCTGAAAAAGTTTTGGTTTTGGTGGAGTTTATTTTCAGTGAATTAGACGCTGTAATTCATGCCGTAAAGTTCCGAAAGAATGCAAGGATGCGGAATAGGCGAACGTTGGGGTCAGGTGCGAAAAGCTACAAAAAAGTGACTGCACCGCCAACCAACGGAGATATCAATAAAAAAACGAGATAGGTCAACTTTCGGGTCAAGTCCGGAAATGGCAATAAACTAAGTGGCCTCACCGACACATGAATAGATGATTCGCGTTTATTTTGTTTTATTTTGTACACTTAGGTTCGCCCATACGTGTATGGTAGACCGTTCAAGGTTGTGACAGACCACAATGCGCTGTGTTGGCCCGCCAATTTGAAGGACCCCTCTGGCCGCCTTGTGCGTGGAGCTTGCGCCTGCAAGAGTTCGACGTTACAATCGTCTATAAATCCAGCAGGAAACACTCCGACGCCGACTGCCGCCCTTTATTTTGTCTGTCCCGCGGTCCCGTCGACCCACCACCACAAGACTCTGATGAAGACAGCGCGTTCTTCGAAGTCGGGTCGGAGAGCGACCTAGTCGCCCAGCAGAGTGCCGACCCCGACTTACGCGTCATAAACGACTACCTCGAAGGATGCTACGTCGCCGTGCCGAGGACCTTTAAACGCAACCTACCACCATTCACCCTGAAAAACTTCGTTCTAGTGAAGAATTTCAGCCCCGGAAGGAGAACAAATTATCTTCTTGTCATCCCCGCAGACTTTCGTGACGAAAGTTTGGAAGCGTGCCACGATGACCCACCCGTCTTCCGGACATCTCGGAACAGCCCGCACAATTGGAAAAATCAAGGCGAGGTACTACTGGTCCCGCCTTACATCCGCCGTCATCCACTACGTCCGGAGCTGCCGTGACTGCCGGTGACGAAAAAGACCACTGACAAGACCCACCGAACTTCTGCAGCCGATCGCCGCCCCATCGAGGCCCTTCCAACAGATTGAATGGATCTTCTGGGCCCGTTCCCTAATCCCGATTTGAGAACAAATGGATTTTCGTAGCAACAGACTACAGACCACTGCTCTTTCGAGAAGGACTGCACAAGAAGTCGCCAATCTCTTCATAAATGAAATTGTACAGCGACATGGAGTCCCCGAAGCCCTAATCACGGACCGCGGGACGGCCTTCACTGAGGAGCTCATGCATGGAGTCTCAGGCTACAGCAACATGGATCAACGAAGAACGACGGCGTACCACCGCCAAACGAACGGGCTAACGGAACGTCTGAACAAGAGGATCACGGACGTGGTGTCTATGTACGTCTATGTTGAACATAAGGCTTTGGACGAAGTCCTTCCGTATTTCACGTTTGCGTGCAACACGGCTATCCAGGAAACTACGCAGGTGACGCCGTTCGAGCTTATGTACGGTAAACGGCCGACTACGATGCTTGACGCCATGCTCTCTGACGTGGAAGACGACGACCGCAACGCCGACGCCCAAGGATTCCTTCAGCGTGCAGAGGAGGCCCGCCAGCTTGCTTGAGTTCGGACTACGGACCAGCAGCTGGTGGATGCCGGACGCTACAACCTGCGACACCGAGACGCCTAGTACTGCCCAAGGGATTGTGTGTTGGTTTGGAGTCTCATCGGACGACGTGGACTCAGTGAGAAGCTTCTGCGATGGTATTTCGAACCCTACTGGATTCTACAACGTGTTGGCCAACTTACCTACCCTGATTGTTATTTCGGAATATCACGACGACGCCCACGGCCCGAAATCGTCCGCGTGGTTCGCCTGAAACCTTACTACGCAAGATGACGGAATTTTTGTTACTTCTTCAAACTGTTTGTTATTTTAACATCGGGTCGATGCACTCTTAGAGAAGAGTAATGCCGCGAACCATGCATTAGGTTCGTTAAGCATTGTTTTGTTTTTGCCGACCCGCTTTGCCGAGCTGTGTTATCTGGGTTATCCGAAGGCCTCGTGAAGCGCGTGTTCCATTCTTTGTTTTTTATTGCGTACGTGTCCCTATCGTTTGATAGGGATAGTGTGTCGAACTAACGTCACCAGCCTAGAATCATCTTCTTTGATCTACTTTGTTCTGGATGCATATTCGACGGTTCGAGAAACACTCGCTTTGAGAGATAAATGCCCGCAGAGCAGACGCCGCAGTATTCGATATGCCGAGACTTGCATGAGCACGTCACTTTGTTGACTGCTGCTTCGCCGCCTCTGTATTTTTTTACTTGTTAGTGGAGCACAGGTGCGCTTCAATAAACTTGTTTTTCATTCAAGACAATTGCGTCATGTTTAGTTTCGTGACAATATTCATGGTATAATAAGCCTACACTATTTTCTAGTCTTTACTGGTGCCCAGAAAGCTAAATATAAATGTTGGAAAAAAAGAGAACCCCAGTGTGCTATTGATATTCCCTTTCGTCTGATCTGTGTTTGATGTTGGGTGATTCAGGAACAAATGAATTAACACCACAAACTCGCCAGCTTGCCATCTTTTCTCGTGGAATAATAACGTCATAAGATTATTCAGAAGTCTTTTAATGAATTGATCATGAATAGTTTTCATTTGATTTGATTGTGAGGTTGAACGCACCGAAGCTAAACTTTGGCTATGAGGCGCGCCGCAGTGGAGGGCTCTCGATTCTGGAGTAGTTTTGACCACCTGGGAATCTTTACCGTGCGCCAAAAACTCAACACGCAGTCCTTTTCATTTTTTGCCTCCGAATAAATTGTTTTGTCCCGCAAATAGTCGGCATACGGCTTTTCATGAACTGTACTATTTGTTATGAGTAGTGTTAGAAAGCCCCCACGCACAAGGCTATTCCATCACGTAAAGGACACAAGCACGTGCCGACACAGGCGCACAAGAAGAGGATACGGTCTTTTGTACCTTCGCTCTTTGGGATCTTCGCCTCTGAGTCGGCGAGCCCGCATACCAGTAGTTAAATATCTGCAGCAATTCAGAGAATCGTCTAATAATGCGTAGCATTCTTGTTTAGAGTGTGTCTAGATTGTGGGTTCTTTAGAACAAAGTAGGACTTGATTGCTGGCTAGTTGGTTCATGATGTACGAACAAAATATGGCTATGAGTAGAGGAAGAAGTAAAGAAGTTTGTTGACGCATTTTTATTCGTATTTCCAGCCTTGTTTTGCGGAATATTTTTGTTGATTCATCGGGTTTTGGGGAGTTGTATAAAATAGGATATTTTTGATTTTGTCACATCAGGTTTCTTAACACTTAATTTTTTCTATTTCTGTTACTTTTTTTCTTTTTCCGAATTCTGTCCGAGCATTTTCCATTTTTTATTCTGTCCGATCTCCATTTTTTACCTCTGTCCGGACACGCCGTCCTGTGTTCTTTTGTACGTGTAGTC
The DNA here is from genome assembly GCA_013339765.2 of Haemaphysalis longicornis. Taxonomy (NCBI): domain Eukaryota; kingdom Metazoa; phylum Arthropoda; class Arachnida; order Ixodida; family Ixodidae; genus Haemaphysalis; species Haemaphysalis longicornis. The sequence continues at coordinate 41,598,113 of CM023452.1, read as the reverse complement.
GTTTTTCGCGCTTTTTCCCAAGAAGCTCCATTCCCGCTATTAGAATGATTAAAGGTGGAACTTCCGCCAAATCTGCAGTTTCATGGAAATGCAGGGCGTTACACTGTTCGCAAAGTCGCCATTTTGTATTTCGTATTCTGCGGGTTGTTTCGCGGAATTTTTGCGCTTATTCTTAGGATTTTGCGGGAGAGGAATAAGAAGCATGCTTTTGATTTTGTGAGTTCTTTTTTGATAAAGGTTTAATTTTTCTAATGTTCTTATATTTTTGTTTTTCAGAATTTTGTCCGACCAAGCATCTCCGTTTACCTCTTCATAACCATTAAAGGTAGAACTTTGGCCAAATCTGCATTTTGTGGCGATGCAGGATGTTGCACGGTCCCGTGTCTAGGGGTACTCGGCAAAGAATGCACCGCATTAAAAAGCTTGCATCAGCTGCGCTGCTTACGCGTGCCTCGAAGAGACGAGCAGGGAACTGAGGGGCAACCGCTGTGCTGTAGCCATTGTAATGGTACCAGTCTACTGCAGCTGGAGTTGTGAGCGAAACAAACTGCGATCTTCGTCCAGCCTAGGGCCAACAGCGCCATAAAAAGTTCCCACTGTTTTTGACTGCTTCTGCCCTGGCTCCTTGTATTGGCCATTTTTGAAGAAACGAGGAATCAATCGCAGACGTTTGTTACAATGCCGTTTCTGACTGGAAGCTGTACTCCTTCGTTAGTTTAAGTATTACTGCAGAAAAAATGCGCGGCTAAGGTTTTCTTAACTATGCGGCGGTCAGTTCTATTACATATGACAGGAAATCATTCACTGAGGCGAGATGTTAGTATAGCCGCATTGGAAATTTGACCTAGAATGACACCCGTTGTCAACACGTAATGAATGCAAAACTAAGTAATTTAAGAAAGTCCAAAAAGCGAACCAAAGATTGTAGCAGCCGGGTGTAAAGAGGTGAGGGTAGTACTAAAGTTTAATAAAAGGACCTAATGTTAACCTGGCAGTATAAAAGGAATTAGGATTTGATTGAGGTGGATTCCGGGGGTTAGGATGGCTTAAGCTAGATTAAAAGTGTGATATGGTGGTTTCCTGTGGGCATAAAATGAGAAAATGGTGGGTCCTGTGTAATAAAAAGAAGGTGGGAGTAAGAAGGATAAGCCAGAATAAACCACAAAACGACATTGGATTAAAATGGATATTAACATGTATCAGTATAGATACAGACGATTTAGAAAATGAACTGATAGCTGGGGTGCTGTGTGAATGCGTGGACGTTTTATGAAAAAGGTACTCGTCACAACTACTGCCCCAGGCTTTCGGCCCAGCAGAGCATGTAGAAGGCTTAAATATCCCGAGAAATGATTTTGAACCTGCTTGGTTTTGTACTTTTGCTTAGAAAAAAGCCACCTTCTTAAATAACTCGCGCATTTCTTCAGAATTTCAAAACCGTCCTCAAAATCACTATTGCCCATTCGGCATGCTTGGTTTATCAGTGGTGACTGGAGAGCAGCGAGGTTTAGACAAATATACAAAGTTCAGGGCAAGGGAGCAGTAGAAATGTCAATGGTTCGCATTACACCAACCACAAAACATGCCGCAAAAAACAGTCCCAGATTCCGCCTGTCGGAGAGACTTTTTTTTTATTATTACGCTGAAAGGCGAACAAATAACTTACTGTTTCTGAAACCATTTTCGTTGCACTGGCGAATTGTCACTTAGAAACATGACGTGGGTACGTGACGTAGCATACACTGCGCTGGCATATGGCACCGGCCATGGCAGTCATCTTGTTTTCGATCATCCTGCAAGTAGACATGACACATAGCATTTAGCAGGTCCCGTCTGACAACTAAATTCTCTGAACATGGCCCAAAAAAAGCATTGGGCAGTATATTGCTTAAAATGAAGAGGAAACAGTGTCCCATCCCTGCTGCCTCCAGGCGTGAACCACTGTTCCACTACACAGTATTCCGGAACCACTGCAATTGCACTGGTTAAAATCATTTTCATTACGCTACACGTTGACTGCGGCTACGTATGCAGTCACTTTTACAGCCAAGTCATTTAGCGAATCAAGTTTTAGTGACCGGAGTTAAAAATATCAAGAAAATGCCGAGCGCTCGTGTGTGCGTCCCTCGCGGCGACCGCCCAGCGTCCCTGGCGGCACGTTTGTCAAGCCAAGCAAACCCACTTAGGGAGACTGGCCAAGATTGGCCAAAAACTCCAGCGGTCGCCGCAATCATGGCACACTAGCTCGGAGCGAGAAAGACTCCAGCGTTCACCGTATTTGGCAACACTTCACTGCTCGGAACGAGAAAGACACGTCACCATGCGCACACCCCTCCAAGTGATGTCCATTGAATTATCACTTCAAAGAAAAAAAGAAGAAGCTCACACTTATAGTAACAGTGATGGAGTAAAGGGTCGTTGCAGGCAGTGAAAAAGGAGCAAATCGGCTGCAATCATGGACTTAAACCATGATGGATCGTGAAAGGTTGCGTACAGTTTCGCTACCTTCAAGTCTTACGCGTTAGTGTGAGCTTCGTTCATTTCTTTACGACGGACGTTGAAATATTTAAGGGGAAAGGACACCTAGCTCTTCTGGGGCGGAAATGTGAGAAATGTGGTGCAATGTTTCTGATTCCTGGAAGACATAGAAAGCTTTACTGGCGCACTGCGATACTGATTCATTGTAGGGTTTCGTGCCGACGCAACGCAGCGATGAGGCGCGCCGTAGTGGAGGGCTCCGAATAGTTTTGATCGCCTGGAATCTTCAACATGCGCCGGAATCTTGTGCACACGGGCGGTTTTGCTTTTCGCCTCCATCAGAGAAGCGGCTTGCAGTAGCCGGGAATCGAACCCGCGTTCTCATGCTCAGCAGCACAACGCCTTATCCACTGGGGCCAGCCGCAGACGGGGTGTACTGCGATACTGTATCCTTCTTTTACATAGTGTACGCGTAAACCGAATATTTCCTATCACCGGTCAGCAGTGGCACAGCAGTGCGATTATTAAAAAATACAGACGCTTGCACTCACCCGCAAAAGTTGAATGGCAAGCTTGTTTTAAGGTGATCATTTCCGGACATATAATTAAGTTTGAGTATCAGTGCTTATTTGCGTAGTTGCGGGGTAGTAATTGCAGCCGTAATGCACCGAAAAGTTCGTCATTTTCTTCGAGGCGAGCGGTAGATTGCAAAGTCATCCTCAGCATTGTGTACTTCCACCACCTCTTCGTCATCGACGCGGAGCAGCGGTGGCGGGATCTGACAGTCGTCTCGGGAGGATTGGCGCACTCGTAGCTATGTTTCCCATTGTCCATAATAGCTGCTACACAGAATTCGGCGGCTGCGGTAACCTCCCAGGCACGGTGTCTCTTGGCGGTCACATTAGTGCCGCATTTTTTTACATGTGCTTACATGCTTACATGCGTAAGCGCGCTGGACCACAGCGCTGGAGTTTTTTTGTTTTTCCTGATGCGACTGCGCGTGCGGAGACTCGCCGGTCGCCGCGAAGCACGCCGCTCACGAGCGTTCGGCGTTTTAACATGAAAGTGTTCTATGCCAGGATCCACCAAGCTCTGACTGACGTCATATCCGTCTCGAAAATGACATCGGCGCCGCAAAACATTGGTTGCGCCAGGCGTGGAGCCGGGTGTTCCGTCGCCGGAACGGGAAGTGCAAGGTGCTTTATCGACTCCGCAACGAGCTGAGCGCGTACAGGCGTAAGAACGCGCCCTATATCTTTCCTATAACCACCTATATTTTGATGGTACTAGGCCGTCTAACCTGGGTGAGCGAAGTAGTGCATCACGATGCTAACGAGACCCGATAGTTTGGCTCTCACTGAGCTCGTCGCAACGCAACCGTCTGCCGTAACACTCCACGGAGCAGGGACGCAGTGGTAGCACATTGGCGAAAGCAACGCGCCAGCAGGGTCGTCGCTCGGCAAGCACGCGCACAAGACAGCCCCGCAAATCATGCTCTTTCGCTACAAGCGGACCGTGAGTTCACCAGACGATTCGCTGGCAAACCCGTACGGTTTCGTTCGCATGGTTTTGCAAGCGCGTGTGGTTTGATTCGTGGTTTACGCAGTCTCCGTGCGCGTGCGCCCCAGTGTCTATGTTGGTAAGCCTGACGGTGCCATAACCGACGAAATATAAATGGCGATGTGCAAGGTCATATCGATGCAGAATAAAACATTCACTGATCCTGTGAAGGCACATCTCACTTTCGTGTTTTACGATTCCGATGAAAGAGGGATCAACCACATTCTTTTTTCTTTTTTTCTAGTAACGGCGAACTTCCGCCCAGTGATAACTGCTCTGCTGTTAAAAACAAATTAAGAACACTTGGAGAACACCACGAGAAAATATGGGTTGTCATTCACCAAGAAATAATGTTGACTTTTCGAACGGACATGCCGGATTATGGAGCGCGGTGCGTCACGCAGAGTTTCCGGTCTCCGACGGTGACCGGTGGGCTGTAAGCAACTCGGCGTGGAGCCCACCCAGCAGTGAAGTGTCGAATTGAACGGCGCGCTCTATTCGTTTGGTGCGTTCGCTTCCACATGTGCGTTCAATCCAATGCGTACGTTAGGCCGGCTCATAACGGTGTCCGCAGTTCTGAAGGCGCAGTTTCTAGTGTTTTTGCCCGCCGCACGCGCTCTAGAAATAGTCGCATCAAGTGGGTACTTGCGAGTCCACGAGACGCCGGACAACGCAAGCTCTGGTTGTTTTTCTCGACGGGTTGTTTAAATATTTTCTTACTCAGACAGCCTCGATAAAATCTTTTCTCTGTTTTACTACAATCAATCTGACGTCGATAACAAATAAACACATATTACAAACGCCCCATCCTCCACTCAATTTCTCCTACAGAATATCCCTCGCCTGTCCCTTCTTCATCTCCGTAGATATTACCTGCCACATGGTGTGGGCCTGTCAAGACACCCCATCGCCCACCCCCAATCCCAACCCTTACCCAGAGCGATGGGAGGGCCTGCTTATCAGCTCCCGTCACGCTGACCAGACCTTTCTGGGAACCCGTGCCAGGGCTGCAGCCAAGGCCCAATGGTAACCTGGACTGAGGCGAACCCACCGCACCGAATGACGGCTGACCACCACCGCTTTGCTCTATTAAACGCTTATTCTCTCTATTGTACTATGCAGCTCTTGGAAATGCAGCTCTTGGTAAAAAAAATGCGCACCTGAGCACACCTTTATGTTGGTTAGCTGAAGAATGAAATCGTTCAGTTAGCCATATTTGCCAAGTAGCTTAATTTGAATAGTCTCGATCAATGCAATGCGCGCAAAGAACAGAACAGAGGAAAACCAACCGGCATGTAATACGTTTCCGTGAACGGTGGGAAAAGCGATTTGGCACTGGTAATTTTCTTGTATAGATTCACCCGGCCGCAATTTGGTGTACCGCTTTTTCTTTATCCGTCGTTTTACGGTCACAAACTCGAAGGCAGGCTCCTTCTTGTGACCTGCACGAAAGATGAGAAAAGGACGACATGGCATCTAAGAAGGCAATATCAACTCAATCCCAGTGAAAAATTAAATCAGGACACAGGAAAAATAAGGCCGACATCTCAGACCATTATGTTCGTTTATTGCTTGTGCTTCTCTTAAGGCCTTCGTGTGTGGATGGCAAGTAATTGCTAAATTTTTGTAAAACACAGAACTTGAAATCAAGAGTTGGAATTGGAAAAGGAAAACCAGTCTTGCGCCGGGAAACCGCATGGTAAGCAATTAAAAACAGCTGGACATATATTGAACCGGGAGCCTGAACGATGTGAACAATCAGGTGTGACGTCAGTTTTTTTATTTTGTCAGTACAAAACTATGCTTGAAACACGATGTACGGAAGACAAAATTTTACCACGTATACACCATGAGCTCTGCCCTTAAGGCAGCGCCATGGCGTAATACGGAACCCTGAATTCAGGGTTAAAGTAAATGGAACTAAGAAAACAACCGCATCAGTGGGCCGGCCGCAGGCAACACTTGGGGGGGTGGGGGTGCAGAGATTTGTTCCAGCGTGTGGGCGGATCGTCTGCTTCGCATTAAAATATCACTCCTGCCGTGTCAGAACTTTTTTACCGAGGGCAGGTTAGCCCTTTTTGGAATATTATTTGAGAAGTTCGTGTAACTTACGATCCGAATAATAAACAGGGCCCCAAACATTACAAAGTCACCAGGCCTTCGTGCGCTGTAGAGTTGCCGCTATTGTTCTCTCAGCGCAGGCACTATTTGAGTGCACAATTGCACGCACTATTCAGTGAACATGGTCTTTATCATAATCTAGTTCTTTTTGCCTAATTGTGCCAATTCCCACCACTTTTATCAGGACAGTCTTAAACAGGCAATGGTGCGCAGGGCGCATAGTAACGAACGTGCTACGTTATGAGTACGCGCCGGCGAAGTCACTGAATTTATTTCCGGGTTTCCGAGCGAAATAGCTGCTGACAAAAATGGGAAAACATAAGGACGAATGTGACAATTTAAGTTAAAAATCAATTTTATCTTTAAAAAAAGTTACATAAATTAGAGGCAACCTCAGTTGGCTGCCGTCCGAGCGATATAACACCCCGTACACAAAAGGACCGGGTTCCAATTAAGCATATAAAAATAAGTATAGAGGGTGCGGAGTTCTTTACTGTGCCTCGAAGAAAATTGGCGTGAGCTATGTAATCTACTGTGAACAACAACAGGAAACGTTTGCGCATTTCAACGCTTCAACTGTACCCTTTCGCCAGTCGCACCCATGTCGGTGCAACACAATGCAAATACGAAAAGAAACAATTGTAAAGTCTTCTGTGAAGCCCTCGCACAGGCTGATATTTCCTGTGGGGACAAATCTTGTGTATCCATACGCTCGACGCTTCTCATATGCTTCGCCGCTTCGAATAAAAAAAAGTGCCTTTTCAGACTTCTCTGTGTTCTGCAACCAGAAGCACAGCACCCTGACATTCTGCTATCATTTAAATTGCGCCGTATCTGGCAATGTGATGAAAAAACACAAATGAAAGCGATGATGGAATCTGATTGCCGCAAGATCCCAGCCGCCGCTGACGCGGAGAGCCGATCAGTTGGACGGAAAGTGGTCGACACCGACCACGTGACGGCTTGGGTTCGCGCCGTGTCGTAGAGAAAACGAGGGCAGGTAATGTCCAAGTTCCAGTGATTTTATGTAGAAAGGCCACTGAAATCCCCCTAGCGGCCGTTTCGAAAGCAGCCGTAACTCGCTCAGACTTGCTCCCCACTGTCGCCGCTGCTTTTGCGGCACGTTCGCGACTAGGATTTATCGTTTGTATGCGTTAAAAATCCATATTTATTATGAAGCAGTCACTCTGTTCTCAAATGTGGTGTATTTACGAGAGTATTAATGTTACTGACCCGACCTTAGTGTGTAATTCACTTTGTATAAACGCCAGGTGTGTAACATGTGTTAAAGACCAGCGCCGCGAAGCTGGCATTAGATGGAGCTGATCGTAATTCCCCTGCCCTGTAATTTAATAACAGTGTCTCCGTAAGCAGCATTTCATCAGACGGTCATGCTACGGCTATACACTATTGCCGCGAACCCTGCATTGGGTTTGCTTATTTATGTTTTGCTTTTACCGCCCGGCTGCGCTTGTCTGTGTATTTGTGTTATCTGTGGGCCAAGGGAAGAGCGTGTCCCATTCTTTCTTTCTATGCCGCCTGTGTTATCTCTTCTGATAGGGCGAGCGTTCCGAACTAACGTGAACAGCCTAGAATAATCTTCTTTGTTCTGGGTGTAATTCGACGGTTCCAGACAGACTCGCTCCCAAAGAATAATCTTCTCTTTCGTGGAGCCGACGCAGCGGCATTCGAATCGTCGACACCAGTCTACGCACGTCACTTTGTTGACTGCTGTTTCGCCGACTGTGTATTATTTTAATTGTTAGGGGAGCACAAGTTCGCTCCAATAAACGTGTTTTTTCTTCAATACAGCTGCGTCGTATTTGGCTACGTGACACTATCATGTAAATCGGTCTTGTGCGCTTATATAATCTAGCTGAGCACTGAGCACAGCACACCCATTCCGCTTGCCAATCATACCTCAGATACTGATCACTACCCTGGACAAGCCAATGGCGCATACATTTCACGAAAAAATTACGAAAAAGTGCGGCAGATAATTTAAAATATACTCGAGGATGAGCACAGCAATAAAATTTAATTCTAGGTCACCTGTACTAATAAGGTGAGCACCCACAAACATTCATCATATGCTACATATATCGTACGCGAGCAGCGCAGAGATGGCATTGTTTGGCAAGCCGCGTCGGCGACTAAACGCTTGTTTGAAACATCCCCATTTGACAAAGAGTGCATCGCAGAAGCTAGCACCAACTAAAATCATAGGGCCTTATAAGATCCCACACTCTTCTAATGACACTTTTTATCGTTTGTGAACTGCCCACACTGTACATTTAAAAATGCATCCGCGGAACGATCAGATGTTCGTTTAAGCGATAAAAGAAAAGGAAATGGAGCGCGCTGCTTGTGTGTGTGATTAGTAAAAGATTCGCTCTTTAATTTCGTTCCACATTCAGACACAGCGATAGTTAAGCGTACCTTCCCCCTCCCCCTATTTAACGTCTTGATTGATTGTGGGGTTTAACGCGCCGACGCAACGCAGGCGATGAGGCGCGCCGTAGTGGAGGGCTCCGGATTAATTTTGACCACCTGGGGATCTTTATCGTGCGCCGAAATCTCGTACACACGGGCGTTTTTGCTTTTCGCCTCCATCAGAAAAGCGGCCTCCGCGGCCGGGAATCGAACCCCGCGACCTCGTGCTCAGCAGCGCAACGCCTTAGCCACCTATTTAACGTCTTGCATTTCAGTCGCATCTATTTGAGTCTGGTGAGTCCCATCTGGCTTAAGTTTAGAGGAAAGCGTTTGGCATTTACGAACTTGTACTCAGTTTTTGAATCCCTAAACGAGCTATTGTTTGTTCCCAACTTGCAAGTATCTATAATTCCGCGGTTAATCCCCTTCCCTGGTCCTTGCTGTAAGGCGCGAGTGTGCTTATATTTCACGAAGCAGATCATTGAACTATGCTTAAAATTTTCGCTTCGTTATGTTCCCACAAAAGATACAAGTGGATGTCAGGAATCGGGATAATCACCTCCCCGAGAGAGATTTTTCTAGAATGTATACTGTTACGGGGGAAACCGTCCACCGTCCACAGCTGGTGTGGTGGACGGTTCGTCCTCTTCCTCCTCGTCGGTGAACCGTCCACCGCAACCAGCTGTCCGGGCTGGGCCCAATCCTCGGTGTCCATATTCCTTTCAAGAGGGTACATGCCAACCCGTGACAATACATTCGAAACGAAACCCCATTCGTTGTACGCGCTACAAGACCAAACCAACATCTCACTGTGCCAGTATCAGGTCTAAAACGATGCGACAAAAAAAATTCACTGGTGCCTGACGTGCTCGGAGGTGACTGCTGCCGTAGCCGACGCCCGCAACCCCGGTCAGGAAGCGAGCCGAACCGCGTCCACGGATAGCCTTTGTTCGCATTCGAGCACTCTACCAAGCCGCAGCTGCTTTTTAAAAATGACCTAAACGTACTATTTGTTTACAGACATGACCATAATAAGTTGGTTTAGGCGCGGAAAGGCAAAAAGAAGCGAAAGAGAACCAAAACCTTGCATGAAGCCCCAATCAGCCATCCCGGCTCATCACGTATACGCCGCTTTCTCTGCGGCATTACGGATGGAGCGCTGCGTGTCTGGGGCGTCATGCAGTGTTAGGTGGTCTTTCGCGCCCTCAACAACTTGTTATGGTGACAGCACAAGGACGCGGTTCGTTCACTGCAGCGGCGGTCGCTTCTCTGATGGAGGCGAAAGCATAAACGCCCATGTACTCGAGATATCGGCGCACGTTTAAGATCCCCAAGGTGGTGCAAATTAATCTGGAGCCTCCACTACGCGCTCTTCTCGCCTGCGTTGCGGTCGGGCGTTAAACCCTACAATTCAATCAAATAATCAATCAATCAATCAATCAATCAATCAATCAATCAATCATCAATCAATCAATCAATCAATCAATCATCAATCAATCATCAAATCATGATCATCAATCAATCAATCAATCATCATCAATCATCAATCATCAATCCATCATCCATCAATGGTTATGGTGACATTTGTAAGTGAATAGTACGCTTCGGGCACTTCAAAAAACAGCTGCGTCTTCGTAGAGCGTCAAAACACAACAAAAGCTATCAGGGGGCGCATTTCTGCGCGGTTCTTGCCCGATCTTAGGGGCGTCGGCGACCGGCAGCAGCATATCACCACTTTCACCTTCCGAATACGTCAGCAGGGGCCGAATTCTCTAAAAAACGGCGTCGCTTTGAAACCACGGGGTATCGCCATTGAAATGTAATGTGTTCTGGGGTTGGGGTCGTCGCTTTGAGGTGCTCAGCGTGAAGTAGCAGAGTTGCAACAAAGCACTGTGCAAGGAGCGAAGCGACACCCACCGCCCTCCGTCATTTCACTTGTTGCTTCGCGCCCTTGCCACAGTGCTTTTCTTGCAGCTCCTACTTCACGCTGAGCACCTCAAAGCGACGGCCCCAACCCCAGAACACATACATTTCAATGGCGATACCCCGTAGTTTCAAAGCGACGGACCGTCGTTTTGGAGAATTGGGCCCAGATGTGAATTCACTTGTTGCTGGGTTTAGACTGATACTAATACAGTGAGGGGTGTGTTGCCTTTTGTAGCGCGGACAACGAATGCGGCTTTGTTTTGAACATATGGCACGTCGTAGGAAAATATGATTATTACCCAATGCCTGGCAATAACGCATGCGTGTTATGCAAATGTCAGCCACACAAAAGCGTTAAGTATATTCCCAAACCTTCGCGTCGTCCAGTTAACATGTACGCACTCAAGCCTTACAGAATCGAGGAAAGTTATTGAAACCATTAAAACCAAGTTCAGAGGAAACGGAATAGCTCGCATGGGAATGAAAAAGCCCAGTGCAGCTTGGGAAATGCTATAGATGTTAGTCTAAACGTAAGCTGCGTAAGACTCACCATACCAACTAGAGCGAAATGCACTCCTATTTCGCAAAACATGGGGGGGGGGGTGACTTCAACTATCGTTGTGTTCAAATGCGGAGCGAAATTAAGGAACGAACGTTTTACTAATTACATACTGAAGCTGCGCGTTTACTTCCGTGTTGTTTTCCGGCTTTAAAAAGCAGCTCATCACTCGGCGGACGCATTTTCTGAAGCATACAAGGTAGGAAGTTAAGAAGCGATAAATGGTGAGAAGAACTTCTTGCTGGGCTAGTTGGTGAATAGATACCATGATTTCAAGCACAACAAAAGCACACAGACGAAGAATAGAGTAGACGAGACGGACGCTAACTTCCACTTATTTTATTCGGTTACGCATATGCTTATATTCTTTAGGAAAAGAGACGGCGAGAAACAAGGAGCGTAAACATACACAGATGATAACAAGACCAGATATGTTTACAGCACTTCTTTCAGAAAAAAACATTTCGCTACTGATCGGAGCTCAGCTAGTACGGAACCTATTGTGGGGTCCGCCAAATTCCAATTGGCAGTCTGATGCCCATCCTGAGCAATCAGGCCTTTTATAGGAATCACACCTCGAAGGATCAGATCTAAAATCTCACTGTCCCCATTCCCACCCAACCTCTCATAACCCATTCCTATATTCCAACTTCCCTTTTCCTTCATCCCAACCACTTCCGCTACCTTCCCAGGGGAGATCAGGGGAGTCTCCCCGGGCCCGCTCTCCTGGCTGTGGTGTCGCTTGGTACCTTTTCCCCTTTTATTTCTTTCCACTTCGGTGGTCAAAAACATCTTTTGCCTTTCGGCCAATTCTTTTAAGTGCGAATGCACTTTATAAGCGACCCCAAACCTTCCACCGCCGGCGGCGGCGGCGGCGGCGGCGTCCGCAGTCCTCCTCTCCCTAGCAACGGCGTGGAGCGGAGAGGAGCGTCGGTAGCAACGGCGCGGTGACGTCACTTCACCACGTGACCGCGCTCGCTCCGCCTCCTCGCCGTGGCTTCGCGGGTGCGCGCCGCTCCCCGCACCGCTCCTCGCGCCGTGACGTCATGGTATGAGGTCACAGCGCGCCTCCTCTCCCCAGCAGCTGCCGCGCGCCTCTCTCTCCACCGTGACGTAACACTCTCTCCTCTCCCCCTCGCTCGGCTGCAGCTGCCGTGCGCCGCTGTCCCTCTCCCCTTGCGCTCGCCTCCTCTCTCAGCCACCTGGCTCGGCGCGCTCGGCGCGGCGTACCCCCCTATATATGCAGCGATAAACTGCCAGACCTCCGTGGGTCGGCTCGCGCGGGCTCACGGGCGAATTCCAACGGATTTTAACTTTACTCCCCCCGTAGCATCACCCCGTGCATTCGCACTTAACCATGTTCACCCTCGGGGAAATGCTTGGGAGTTTTTATATTAATATTGGGTTAAGCCTGTTATACCTAGTGGCACAGGCTGAAGCATTTAAATATTTTATGTTCTTTTTAACTTTCCTCACAATATCCATGTCCCATGTACACAGCAACCGAGGTATCACTTATACAGTCATCCGCACTCTCCCTGATATAAAACGCTTCGGCTGATTCCTTCGCAGCCTTGTTCAGTATTCTTATCTCTTCGAACCGTGGCTCACAACCGCATGCACGAGAGTGGGCGGGCAAATGTGCTCCATTACCTTGCGCAAGGGACAATTCATGTTCCCTGGCTCTCTCGTTGACGAACCGGCCCGTTTGGCCTACGTAAGACCTTCCGCAAGATAGCGGGATTTCATATACAACACCGACTGCACAGTCGACATAGCGATTTACGTGTTTTTTCCTGCGTTCACCCGATATGCGCGAGCGCAGGCGCGCAAGTTTACACGGGGCGGAGAACCTAAGGTTGATCCCGTATCTTTCGGCGACCTTCTTCATGTTGTGGGACAACTCTGTGCATGTACGGCATGACATCTGTTTTCTGCGGACGGGAGGTATCTTTGGCCTTCTTCTCTCCTTTCACTTTTTTGAGCACGTCTTTGCCACAGCGACAACGACAGTGCCAGGGAAACCAGCCGAGTGAAGCCTGCCAATCTGATTGAAAAAAAACTGTCCTGCATCTTGTGAGCACAACGATTTTTTGTAATGCAGATTCCCGAGTCAGTGAAGCGAATTCCCTTTTCACTGCTTTCGAATGTGCCGATTCATAGGGCAGCAGTTCTTTCTCGAGCGCGTGGATTGTACCATCCAACAAACATGGTCTTCAGAAAACCTCATGGTAAGTCTAAAACTGCAATTCATTGTCAACAGGTACTTCGTGGGTGAAATGCTAGGCCTTTCCCGTGTCGATTAAAAAAGCTCTAAAAATCTTCCCCTGCCGTGGCCAAGGTGCGTTTCCGGGGTTAGTTTCTTTAAAATCACCTTCTGTAACCCTGCCTCGCACAGCAGCACAAACCCAGGAAAGCCTCCTAGTCGCTCTCTGCCCTGCAACAGAAAACCGCGGAAGATACCTGTCCTTCTGCCTTCGGAAAGGAAGAATGTCCCAAAGAAGCAAGTGCTATGTTTGGGCCTGTGCAGCCTTCTTTTGGCCACTGGCAGCGCGTGTGCAAAATACTAAGATCGGAAATGTGGCACCAGAGACGTGTGTATAATGACTGGCTCAGAGTCTGGTGTTTTAAAGCCTGTGTCTTGTGTTTAGCCCGCCTGTGGTTGCTGAGCATGAGTACAGATCAGTGAGGCGCTCGGCGGCGCAGAGAACTGAACTGCTGTGGAGGGTGACTCTATCCAAGCTGCTTAACGTCGAAGGTGCAAGGCAGCCAAGAGCTCGGATGATGGTTGTGTTTGGAGATGTCGGCCTTCCTGATGATGTATCCAAGGTGCTAGAATAAGGTTCAAATACAGCAACGAACCGAGCTTACCCGCCTCATGAGCTACTTGTCATTTACAGGCGAGCCTCTAACAAAGCCACCACCGAGGATCGCGAAAGATGCATCTTGGACGGGGTGGACTGCTTAGCAAAGACCGTCGAGAAAAGGCCAACGGAACTCACCCATTCCAACGCGCATGTGGTCACCTTTTTCAAGAAAACGACTTGCGCCTTCTGCAGTTCCGATGAAGAAGGGTGCTTTGTGGTGATGCCGTCTGGCGAATTCAACGAAAGAGCCCTAGTTGCGATCACAAGGAACTTTGCCCAGCAGAAAGTGAAGCCTTCTAGAGTCAAAGAAAAAGCGTTAGCGATGTGCGAGGACTTGAATCTGCAGCATCTCAAGAAATCCGTGAAAGGCAGCAAGGAAAACAAACTAAATGTGTTTTTTTTTCCGCAAAGACTCATAATCGCGCACACCATTTAGGTCTATTGTCAGTGAAAGAGGGTCATGGCAGCAAGAAATGAGCCGGTTTCTCCAGAAACACCTGAACTCTCTGCACATTGATGACCCGTTTCTACTAGAAACAGTGTTTATTGTCTGCAGTGTTGAAAGATAACCTTCTGTTGGATTTGGCTTTCTTCGGTTGACGTGACCGACCTGTACTACTCTATTCAACATGAAAATTTGCTCGCTTCTGTACAGTCCTGCATTGATGAGAGTGGAGCGGGGCAGTTCCAGAATTCCACTAGAATGTCGGCTGCAAATTTCATGGTACTGCTCGAGTTTTATCTGAATTCCACTTTTATTTCTTTAACGGAAAGCATTACCTACAACGTCATGGCATTTTATCGGGTCCTGTGTCGCGCCGGTTCTGTGCAACATTTTTTAAGATTACAGGGCAAAGAAAGACAAAGAAAAGAACAAAATAAAAAAGAAAAATAACAAAAAGGTAACGTTCAGTTTGTGTCAGTAGTGTGATTGAAAAGTCTGTTTTTCATTTTTAACTCTAAATCACTGCAATGACGCCAATCCTGTCCAGATAGGCGAACAACTCCGACAGTACTTCGCGTTGAGCTGGTGGGGATGAACCATGGACCAAGGAGTGCATTCAAGGTAATTGGTCCTGGGATGAGTGAGGCGCTCTACTTCCTGCTCAAGGCTGCACCTTGCGTTGATATATGCAGGGCATTCCAATAGCACATGTTCCACGGTTTCCAACGATCCGCCCCTTTCCCATTCCCCCCGCCGAGCAGCATGTCGGTGTCGAAATTCGGCAAACATCTCGGCTTTCTCCCCTAATAAAGAACATTCTCTCCTCTCTTGCTCTCTTTTAAGAAGTCTAGATCGAGCCATTAATGATGCTCTCGACTCTAATCTTGTTCTTAACCGTTTTTTAGATATTTATTTTATTTATTTATTTAAATACCTTACAGGCCCGGGGCATTGAGGTAAGGGGGGTTACATGAAATTACAGAAGGTGCAAGCAGCCACACTCGGCAAAAAAGATTGTAGAGAACTAAAAGCGTCAGTACACACAAGGCAAATCAGAGAAAAACAAGTGAAAAAAAAATGGATATGTACATTGCAGGGCAATAACGCAAAAAGTACTACAATGTTCAGAGCACACAAACCACATCAAATGAAAGGTGCAAATCTCGCAATAACATTTGACGACAGAAAATGCGAAAAAAGAATTAACATATTTGCGACAGATAGCGTGCATATGACACGCACAGAAAAAAGCTGAAGGCAAGGGAAAAAAAAGATTAAATTGAAAAAACCGCAGCACTTCGAAAACCTTGCCCAGTGAAGGAAACAAGATGATGCCTAATTATATGTGCTGCTCTGCAAGTGCTCGTGTAGAAGATGACGAAATTTTTCCTGATTATTTTCTGCAGCAATGCTATCAGGAAGGCTATTCCATAGGCGAATGGCCACAGGAAGCGCAGAAAAGGTAAATGCATGTGTGGAACCATACATACGAGAAAAACTTAAATGGTTATTTAATCTTCGGGACGTGTTTGATGCGATTTGGATAGGTAATGTGGAACGAGTGCAGTTATAAACATATTTGTGGAGCAATGATAAAAGGGCGATATCGCGGCGAAGCACTAGAGGCTGGAGGGAAAGATCAAGCTTCATTTGTGTTACGCTGGAATGGTGGCTGTAATCACGGGAGATGAAACGGGCGGCTCTATTTTGGACCGATTCGATCATGTCGATTAGATAGTTAGGATGCGGGGACCAAACAGATGATGCGCGTACTCGAGTTGTGGTCGAACAAATGTCTGATAGGCTAATTTACGAATATGCGAAGGTGAATTACTAAGATTGGTGATTGTTGGTGATTCTTTGTGATTTGTGATTGTGATATGTTGGTGATTCTTTAGTGATTTTAAAGAAACTAACCCCGGAAACGCACCTTGCCACGGTAGGGAAGATTTTAGAGCTTTTTAATCGACACGGGAAAGGCCTAGCTTTCACCCACGAAGTACCTGTTGACAATGAATTGCAGTTTTTAGACATTACCATGAGGTTTTCTGAAGACCATGTTTGTTGGTGGTACAATCCACGCGCTCAGAAAGAACTGCTGCCCTATGAGTCGGCACATTCGAAAACAGTGAAAAGGGCAATCGCTTCACTGAGTCGGGAATCTGCATTACAAAAATCGTGTGCTCACAAGATGCAGGACAGTTTTTTCAATCAGATTGGCAGGCTTCACTCGGCCGGTTTCCCTGGCACTGTCGTTGTCGCTGTGGCAAAGACGTTGCTCAAAAAAAAGTCAAGAAAGGAGAGAAGAAGGAGTTTGCCAAGTTAGATACCTCCCGTCCGCAGAAAACAGATGTCATGCCGTACATGCACATAGTGTCCCACAACATGAAGAAGGTCGCCGAAAGATACGGGATCACGGCGCGACCTTAGGTTCTCCGCCCCGTGTAAACTTGCGCGCCTGCGCTCGCGCATATCGGGTGAACGCAGGAAGAAGGTATGTGGGAAAAAACACGTAAATCGCTATGTCGACTGTGCAGTCGGTGTTGTAAATGAAATCCGCTATCTTGCGGAAGGTCTTACGTAGGCCATACGGGCCGGTTCGTCAACGAGAGAGCCAGGGAACATGAATTGTCCTTGGGCAAGGTAATGGAGCACATTTGCCCGCCCACTCTCGTGCATGCGGTTTGTGAGCCCACGGTTCGAAAGAGATAAGAATACTGAACAAAAGCAAGAACAAGGGTTGCGAGGGAATTAGCCGAAGCGTTTTATATCAGGGAGAAAGCGGATGACTGTATAAGTTATACCTCGATTGCTCTGTACAGTAGCGAATGGTTATTCTGAAGAAATTGGCTGTAAACATGTATGGTTTTGTTATCATCCTGTGTATGTGTACTCTCCTTCGTTCTTGCCCTCTATTTTCCTAGGAAATATAAGCACATACGTAGCCGAATAAAATAGTTGTAAGTTAGCGCCTGTCTCGTCTACTCTGTTCTTCGTCCGTGCGCTTTTGTTGCGTGTCAAATCATGGCAGTGATAAAAGGGGTTGTTTGGAAAAGTGAAGGTTTGCAGAGCCTCTGATTTCAGTTTGTTTTAGATTCTAAAGGCTTCCCTGTGATGCATGAGGATGTTTTCGGATAAGCGTTTAGACGCGGACGGGTGTTACTCTATGGAGCCCGTCCCCGTGCTGCTCGCGAAGGATATATATTAATGTTTACGAGAGCTGACCTCGCGACTGGACGACCCAGCATTAAATTGTTTTGTCGTGTGCTGATTGCCGAGTATAATGTTGCATTATCCATGTTACTTCTTTGGTAGAATGGTTCGTGGAATGTATGCCACATTGGCTGCTACAGGGTAGTGATCAATATCTGAGGAAATATATTGGCAAGTATCGCTGGAGTGCTGCCAGGTATGAGTGCTCTGCTAGATATTGCAAGCCCACAAAGCCGATTTACGTGGTAGTGTATTGCCGTATGATGGCCATCTGAGGACACGCGGCTTACGGAGACACTGTTAGTAAAATTTCCGAGCGGTCCATACATATGCCGGTTTCAGGGACGCCGGCCTGTGACACACATCTGGCGCTTATAGAGACCGAATGTAACCACAGGTAAGATCGTGTAAGAAACATTTACACCTCTCGTAAATACATCACATTGCGAACAGAGGTGAATGTGTGAATAAATATGTATTTACAACATATACAGATGGTAAATCAGTCGTAAATCGGAAACAAAGCAGCGGCGACAGTGGGATCGGGCCAGAGCCTCCCGCGGCTGTTCACGAAACGATCCGCTAGAGGGATTTCAGTGGCGCCCTGACCAGGCAGCGCTCGAGGCGTATAGCCTGAGAGAACTGCAAAAGGTTGCTTCAGCGGGAGCATGTAAGCGAACCTGAAACGTTTTGTCCGGCTCAACTGCCCCACCGGCTCGGCACCCCCTTGAAAATGAGTGGAAATTTTGGGTTATGTTTTCGCAAAGTGAATGTTTGAACATAACATTTTATGAATGTTATGTTATGAATAACATAACATAACAAATGAATGAACATAAAATTTTACGCCGCACGACTTACGAGCGGCCGGGTAGGAGTGTACTAGCGGGCATGAGGTGAGAATTAAGCGCAAATAAAGGACGATAAACAAGCACCAAATCGCACGTCCATTGCATGCTTAGATGTGCACTTCTCATAACCTAACACAGCCGCGTACACCGTGCGGGGTCGAGTCTCCAGATGGCTTTTGTTGGGGGTTCGAGCACTCTATAAGTCGCAGCCGTCTTTAGAAATGCCATGAACGTACTATTTGCCAACAGAAGCGACCAGAACAAGTTGTTTAGTGCGCCGAAAGATCAACAAATTCGGTCACCGTCGCAATTGAGATTCTACTACTGAGGAAACAGCGGAGCCGGTTGCCTAATTCACTAGCTTTAACTTGGCTTTTCTTAGGTCTGCCCTTTTTACTCGTACATTTCCCACTAATGCCGCCGAGCGTACGCTGTCTGTCTCAACTAGGAGAACACCTGCACGTCAGAGCTTCGTCTCAAGTTTCTTAATGGCTTAAGTATTTTGCCAAAACGGCAAAGGTTGCGCCTTGCGCATAGTTTTGTCACCATTTTCATTATTGCCTTCAGTTTTGAAAGCAACGCTGGATCAGGCGAGCGATATTACCTTCGTACAATCCATTCTTTTTATTTTTCTTGGATTGTAGTTCTCAACTCAGCCACAGTTTATCATTATGTCCGCCTTGCCGAAATATAACGCGATGGAATGAAAGTTTCGGCCAGCGCGAATACTTTTTCTTTGAAGGATTCGACTGCGCATTCATATTTAGGGATGAACTATGCTATTGGGCCTCGGGAAAATGTGCCCTAGTTCACACGAAAGTAAATGGTAGTCACCTTTCTCATAAAAAAGACAACATTTACGGGGTTCTCTGCGGAGTGGCCGTTTTAGCTCTGCAAAGTCGTGTTGACGACAACAATTTCATGGTCGCTGACTGTACGAACTGTGACAATAGAGGACATAACATAAGGTTCACTGCAGAAAAATAACTCGAGTATAGCTCGCATTGCCAGAAATGAGTGGGCATTGATTATCTCACTAAGGTAACAGAGGAACAACGCTGTGAGCGGGTTTAAAGAACTTCTATTCTGCATCCTGGAAGTTAAAAATCGCGCCCCCGTGAATCGCGTGGACTTGTTGCAAACTTAATTGAAGTCACTTATCGAATGAGAAGATGAGCAGTTCTTAAAATCAGGAGCCGTATAAAACGAGCCAACGGCTGCGGAGGAAACCATTTTGTAGCATTATTTCAAAGTAAATTGTTTTGAACGAATTCAGTTTGCATGCTTATAACACTGCTACCTATACTATCATCAATGAGAACAAACACGCCACTACTTACGGTCTTTCCTATATACAGTATAGTGAGGGATCGGGAATAGGGGGCCGATCATATATACTATGAGGGACACGGTGCATGTGGAGCGGCCTGGCGTTTCAATGTCATTTGTAAGTGCGGTGTGGTTGGCCCTGCAGTTAATAAAGTAAATGGTCAGTCGGCTGTGGGGCTTTTGGATGACTGCTCTTACATGTCTTCACTGCCAGTCTTACTGAATAGGTGTGTGGGAATCTCGATGGGTACGTGGTGACGCAGCCGAATTCGTAACTGGGGAGTTGGCCCATGGTAAGGGGAATTCCACCATACCAGAGACCCTGAATATGCTTAGCCAGAGTTGCGCGTCTCATTTCTGAGTCGCCCGGCTGCCGGTTCCAATGGGACAAGAAATGCCCGCTTTTAGTGATGCCCCGCTCAGCGGCCGGTGCAGCCATACAGTTGCTTAGTAAGCCTACTAGAGAGGAAGCTGCGCCGGGGAATCCATGTCGGCTAGTGGTGTTATAGGAAGATCGGTGCTGCTGGATTGCACGTACACCAGAATATTAACCCTTTCACTGCCGGGTTTTTTTCTGACTTTCTCACCCGCTGCCGGGTATTTTTTTCATGTCGGTTCAGTGGAAGTTGGTTCTTAGTTGTAAAAACGTGAGCACCATCTGCTGTCTAAAATTAAATTTACAGGCTCTATGTGTTCAGGTGACCTCTCCATAGATGGTGGGAACATGAATGCATTTTTTTTTCGCACGAGTGTCTCGGGAGTGGCAGGGAACGAGTTTAAAAAGCAACACGAGTATACTCGAAAGTAGCAGGGGGTGCGCGTGGGGTGGTTTTACGAGTTATCTCGGTAGTGGCAATAAGAGGGAATAAGCGTCTTCTCAGGTTTGCTTTCTTTAATTACGCATCACTGTGTCGATGAGGTAGCCGACATGGAAGAAGCTCGCTTCGCTTCGGTCGCTTTTCTTGGAACCTCAAAAGTTCGCTCCAGGTCGTTTAGGCAAGACATCTGTGCTTCATTATACGCGAGTGGGAGGACTAGTGCCGGCAAACGACCGTCGGTACATATTTTCGCAAGTACAAACCCACAAGTTAGATACGCTGGTTTGTGGCAAGGAGCGTTCGCTTCCCGTTGTTTTTAGCAATAGCAGTCCATATCTTAACAGCACCCGGTCATCTTGCCTGGACGGGCAATTAGTCGCCGTGAAAGTTCTAGCAGATGGTCTGTGCACCGGTTCAACCGCGAAGGCGATGCTTTGCTATATACGAGCATAGATGTTTCTCAGTCTTAAGGACAATCTTACACACTGAAATATTGACAAAATAGGCGTCTTTAATAAGTCTTCTCTCAAATTTACATTATTGTGATTGGTCTGCAGAATAGTAGGCCGAAGCGTTTCGGCAGACGCTCATTAAAAAAACATTTGTTGTCAATTTTCTTAGCTTTCAGACAACGTGTTTAGCAAAACACACCCTTCTTGCGTTTTTGTGGCAATTTACGGTCTCTAAAACGTTTCAATCCAGGACGGATTGACCATCCGGTTTAACGCGTCGACTCTGCACAACCACGCCGCAGTGGAATGCTCCGGATTAATTTTGCCAACATTGGGATCTTTAAGGTGCGCCGAAATCTCGACACAAGCGGCGTCTTCGCTTTTCCGCCTCCACGCACGAGAAAAAGCGGCTGTCGTGGCTGAGAACCGAACTGAGTAAACCGCAACGGGGTGTTTCAATCCAATGCAATGATGAAACTAAGGCGAGGGTGCGGTCTGATGGCGGCCCATGATGACATAGACAGGCTTGATGTCAGCCGCATAGACGCTAGCGCCAGATTACTCTCTAGTGTATACTGTAATAAACTCTATTGGGACAGCAGACAACACACGTACGCACCTAGAGTTTCTGAATGCACGTACGCCTCCGCTATAACCACCCCCCCCTTTCTCCTCCTCCGGGCACCACCGTAAACGTACCAATCACCCAAGCCAGAGGACCATATGTGCATCTCACTCCCCGCCCGATTTCCCGCAGATAGCCACCCTTGTACACCGTAATGTTGCCACCTAGCATCAAAGTTTCACCTCCATTTCACACATACTCACTACTCTCCACCTTCCCAAATCCCCTGTCACACGCCTGCACGTTCGAAACATCCATAGCGCCCCCTCCCACCTCCCCAAATTCAAACACATCTCCGTGAAATACATCTTTGACCAAGCCTTTTCTCTCGGCAAATGCGACCCTCTCATAATTGTAGGTGACTTCAACGCACAAATGTTGAGTGGGGCTACTCTCACACGACTCGCAAAGATCGTATACTCTCTGAACTTACCCACTCCCTGCAGCTCACACTCCACCCGACCCTTGCTGCCCTCCACGCATTGGCAACAGTGGCCCAGAACGATACCACTACCGACCTCACCTTTAGCATCGGACAAACTCACCCATTCCACCTCCAGGACAACCAGATACACTAGCAGCGATCATAAGCACATCTCATACCCTCAAGGGCATCTCCACAACGATCCCACTCCGGCCACCAACTACACAGGTTGGGATCTCTTTTGTACCGAATGCCCCCTCGCGCCCATTGCCGACCTAGAACAATTGAACTACCAAGCTTCTCTCAGGCTAAACAATTTGCAACGAAAGCCACAGACCCCTGCGCCTGCAGTGGAGCATGTAGTCACCCACCTCCGTAAACTTTTGGAGGCCCACACTAGCATAGAGGAGCGCTAGCGAAAACATAAACACACCGACGCTACTTTCGCCTAAAACTACAAAACCCCCTCCGTACTAAGATCAAGACACGCGCTCACGTCAGTAAGGAACCAATGGAAAACACTTGCGAACGAAATGCGATGCCAGCTGCTCCACTAGACCGAAGCTCCACAAGACCCAAACCACTCAACTTATGGAGGACACTCAACTCTTACCCACTGACCTCTGCGACGCCTCCATTCCATTTACGTGCCACCAGCCTCCCCGCACCCTCTTTGGCATTCCCAACACTGGCAAACCCAACACACAGCTCGATGCCTCTACACCTTTCTAGAACTACACGCGGTGATCCAAGCCCTGAAACGCAACAGCACACCAGGTCATGACATCACAAACGCCCTCTTACGACACTTCAACGAGGAGGCCCTAGAACGCCTTGTGCAACTCTTCAACCAACATTGGCTTAACCACACCCTGCCCTCCACCTGGAAACACTCCAACATCACCATCATCGCCAACCTGGAAAAACTCCTTCCTTACATAACCTTCGCCCTATCTCCCTCACTCCCTGCCTTGGCAAACTTCCCGAACACGTCCTGCTGAATCGTATCAATGCACACCTTAAACACACACAAACCTACCCCCCCCCATGAACCGCTCTCGACCCAACCTGTCCACTCGAGACGCCCTTGTACAGTATCACCATGATTTCCACCAACACCTACCGCAACGAGATCACACTTTATAGGTGGTACTCACACAAAAGTTGAGCGGGCGATTTTTTCTCTTGGCGAAACTGAAAAACGCCAGATCTGGATTTCCCGTCGATCACCCATTTAAAAGGGAACGGCAACAGTATATCTATCTATCTATCCTCATGTGCCCACCATGTGTGCGCATGCGTCCTGCGTCCTTTGTCGGCGTCGTTACTGGGGATAGTCGGGTGCTTATCAGCTCACTTGAGCACAACTGACTGAAAACGGGGTCTTGTGCGCAGCCCTGAAAGCGGGCTTTCTCGTCCTAAGGGGGAACCCGCGGCATGTGGAAATAAGGCGCGCAACTCGGGCGCTGCGCGATATACAGGATACTCTACCCCATACTCGGTGCCATGATGCCAGCGCATCCGTACTGGGTAAGGGCACCCTTTGAACGGTCCCAAAAATTATGGCGCCAACGTATACGTGTCTCCACCCTGCACGGCGGAGACGCGCGTGAATCGAAGCCCCCTACACAATGTACAATGTATCCTTCTAGCGCCGCCTAGCAGAGATCAAGTATATTTTAGGCATTATACACATTCCATGACACAAGCAACTGGGCTGGCAGCTAAGCAAAGGCAGCGTTGGGGTGCCCGCTCTTTGGACCTTACGTCAGCTCTTTCTTCGCGGGGGTGATTAGCTGACGCTGAGCTACGTACTCGCCCAATGCTCTGCTTCCTTACTCCTTCCTCGTCTTCTTGCTTCTCGCCGCCCCTCCCCTCTTGGTCCAAAGACCGATGGCGGCTTTTTTGGCAACATGAACCGGCCAATGCAATCGCTATAATAATCAAAATGGTCCTCTGCATTACAGTCTGTTTATAGACATCGTAATTTCCTAATTCTCCCCCATCAACTGACATACGAAAGCCTTTGCACTTTAAATCCTCACAAGCATTGTGATCATAGCGTTGTTCGGTCAACACTAGATGAGGCATAAGCTATTGCTGCTTTTTTTAATTTATGTGGACATTGAGCTTGCATTGTTGTACCCTCGAAGCAAGTAGCTAACAACTGAATTTAGTTACGTGGCCTTTGTCGCCAAAAATACACAACTGATAGGGATGCGGGAGTATTGGAAGAAAAATTTGTTATAGCTTGATGCACATGCAGCGTAGGTCGGGCTTCCTGGGAAATGCGAGGTGCTTACCTTACAAGCCTGCTCATCTCTCGGTTGCAGCACTTGGAGAACTTCATGCTCTTGCTGGTGGACTCGACGTAGCTCATGATGTAGCCCCAGGTCCACGGACAGTCCCTCGATGACCAGTATCCGCTCGACCATCCGTCATGTGGACAGCCAAGCCTAGATCGGGAAATAAAATCAGCCTGACAATAAGGACGAAGCCATAAGCCTAATATAACAAACGGCATCCGTACACTTTTAATGCGAAAGCATGGTTAACTAAGGAAGTAAAAAATCTAGTGCATATATGGCACACTGGCGGCCACCCGATGAATGACCAATCACGCAAAAAAGGGCTAACCAATTGTAGATACTAAGCACTGTTCTAAACAGCCAGAACTGCTGTTGTGGCTCATGCATGTCCACATTTGCCAGTGCGAAGGAAAGCTTAATCTGTTTTGACGAAAATGCGAGTACTCAAACGTACCACTGTTCTTTTGTTAGGTAATGCACATGTACGATAGCAAATAAAAAGGGTTTAAAATTGTCCTAAAGAACGGCGAAAGAAAAGAAAACACAGATTCTGCAACCACAATAACAGTAATATACAACAAAATCCCCTTTAGTCCAAGGAGATGGTTGATTGATTAATTGATTGATTGATTGATTGATTGATTGATTGATTGATTGATTGATTGATTGATTGATTGATTCATTGATTGATTGTGGGATTTAACGCACCGACGCAACACAGGCGATGAGGCGCGCCGTAGTGGAGGGCTCCGGATTAGTTTTGACCACCTGGGGATCTTTAACGTGCGCCGAAATTTCGTACACACGGGCGTTTTTGCTTTTCGCCTCCATCAGAAAAGCGGCCGCCGCGGCCGGGAATCGAACCCGCGACCGCGATGGTCCTTATCCTCTCCCGTATTCGCTATCAAGCGCCGTACGTCGATCTATCGCGCACCTTGGAAGGGAAGCTTGACGGTCTCATCAGCAAAGCGACAAAATTTCTCTAGGGTCTTCCTATTACCACTAGCAAACCACCCGACTTGCGCAACTTGGTGATCTCCCGACGGTTACTGACATAATTGACATCCACCGCACCACCAACGTCAACGCCTCTCCGAAACTGCAACAGGTCCTTCATATCTTACGCACATTAGGATACCCGTCCCGTCCTCCCGACCTCAAACAACTCTCTAGACAGCAAAATACTCCAACATATTACCGTAGCACCTATTCCCCGCCACATGGACAAGGAACGCAATCCCAAACGCCGTCTTATTCGTGCCGCATACTACGCCAAGAAAGTAAACCGTGATACGACAGCCGCCACGTATTCACAGATGCGGCATTTGAAAATAACCTCGGTGCGGTCGCCTTCAATCACTTCGAGGGTACTCACTACTCCATCACTCGACGCTTGCACCTCCCCAGAAGAAGCCGAACTTCTCGCTATCGCTTTTGTCGCTGCTGACAACACATCCCCCGTCCGCACGACCAATATCTACAACCGATTCGAAGTCAGCATGCTACCACCTGGCTCAAGGTCTTGCGTTCCCCCTCCTCACTGTCCCTATTCAACAAACGTTAAAGGGCCTTGTCACGTGCACTGGATCCCTGGTCACGCAGGCGTTGCAGGGAACGAACGCGCTCATCAGCTTGCCCGCGAAGCTCTCCTCCGGGCCCCCTGTCGACGCTCGCGGCCAACAAATCCTTGTCCTCCCCCTCCGCTCCCCCACCTTAGCAGACATTCTATGCATACGCCACACGTTCCCTCCCCTCCATTCCGGCTTACCCGTCGCGAGCAAGTAGTCATTCGGCAGGCGCAAACATATAGCACTGTCACACACCCACTCGGCTCCATCTGTTCCAACGCACGCCCGACACCCCTGTCCCACTCTGTCCCCACTGCCTTATTCCCCCTACCCAGGAGCACATTCTGTGGGAGTGCCGCTACAACCCTACCCAACCACACAATTTACACCGGAGAGTGGCTGGCTGTTTGCGGCGAGTCTCTAAACAGCAACGGGGAACTGGCGGCCATATCATCAGGGCCCTCAGCGGCTGCCTGGACCGAGGCGGCTGATTCGCCCCACCATCCCATGAACAATAAAGTTTCTATCTATCTATCTATCTCGTGCTCAGCAGCGCAACGCCTTAGCCGCTGAGCCACTTCCAAGGAGATGACCTGCGAGCATTGGGAAGACAGTGAAATTGAATTGAATTGAATATGCTTTATAAAACAATGGTATATGGCCAAAGTGAAGAAATGAGATTAGGAGAGAGAGAGCGAGAGAGAGACGAGAAGAGAGAGAGAGATAGACGAGAGAGAGAGAGACTTAATCAGAGTTGAAGTGAGCATATTTATGGTCAAATACTCCGTTTTTGTAGTCAAATACTCCGTTGGTACGGGCCGGCTGCCTTCGCCCTTTCTCTAGAAACTGGACAGTGGGAATAAGACGCTCTTTACAGGTGTGAAGGAAAAGGTGCAATGGAAAAAGGGGTAGGAAGAGGTAATGAAGAACGATTTTTATGCCTGCTCGAACCTTGATGTGATTGTCGATCTCTCTTACGGTCCATAGATTTTCATAGGCTGAAACCCAGCGGAAGATCGACACCCGCCCAAGCCGACTATGGAGAAGCTGTGAAGACACCGGCGCGTTTGTCGTATTGCCCCCACTCCAATTTTGTCCTTGATATACCAGCTCTTGCGTGACACCATACGTACTGCGTACAACTTGCAAGATAGCCACCGGCGCCGTTGAAGATAAAGACGCCGCTCTGAACGGGCTAACCGCGAAGTTGCTGTTGACGACGTTTATTTTGCATTTTTATGGCAATATAAGGCTGCTGTGAAAGAACAAAAAACAATAAAAATAAAACTACAAAGAATTTAAAGTTCCCGTGACAGGCTCTACTTCTGACAGTGCGTCCGAGCCGAGAATCGGCTGCAGGAGCATATACGTCACGCATAAACTAGCTCGAGGACCGCAAAAGTTCGTTGGGAACCGTTTCGGTAGCGCCTCCCAGCTCTGATCAAAATTCCGCCTTATCTCACTCACGAGTGAGGCCAGGGCCCGAGCTCTGGGACACGAACACAGCTTGCATAACCACAGCGGGTGTCAAGGTCGACCCGGGTGGCGCCTTGGGTGCCCATTACAGTATTGGGCTAGCCCGCCCCCCTTACCCGAGTCCCCACCAACCCCACTCTACCCTTTAACGAGAGATGGAGGATCTTGCCGACCAGCCCCGCCCTGGAGGATCAGCTACTACTGGTCACCAGGGGCCAGGCGGCGAGAGCAGCATGTGGATTCCCGTGAACAGGGAACCCCCTCCGTCCAGTGTGGAGTTCGCAACGAACGACTCTTAAAACAAGTTTCTTCTCTTTCTCCAGGGAACGGCGGCTTTCTTTCCAGCGGAAGCGCTGTCAGAAGGGGGGGGGGGGGGGGGGGAGGGGGGGGGTGTCAGGAGGGTGCCAGTCTGAACCCTCTGGAGCGTACTGTTTTTGTATCAGAGGCTACATCATGAGACCCCATTTTTTTACCCAACTAGATATACGCAAAGTTTTGCGGCGCAACATTTTATTGCGAACGTAAAACAAAACGAATATCTTCCTTAAAGCGCGGATTTAAGACCACCAGAATTAATTGTGAGCGACATACTGTCAGAAATATTTTACCTGGCTCCGCTACACGTTCCAATTTGATTGCCTTCATTAAGTTCGAAAAACCGCTAAGCTTTAAAGGGCAGTGCAGACAAAACGAAAATTTGGTTTATTCGAAGGATTTTGTGTTTAAAGTGCCCCTAGCGTTTGTATGGCAGCAAACGATGCTTTATTCACTGAAAAAGTATCGGACTTGACTTAAATTTTCATTTTCCCGCCAAGTTGTGTGTTTCGTGGCGTCGGCTATGACGTAACAAGGACAGGTCTTCAAGTGAACGTTAATTCGCTGTTTACTCTGCAGCGAACTGGGGAACTACTTTTTTACTGTTAGTCCTCCAAGATGGCACCGCCATACTATTCAAGACCGCTGTCGGCCGTTGCGTTGTTTCTAACCGTATTTGCACCTGACTTTTTTTAGGGTAGGAAGCAATCGTTTCGTGAAACATGAGGAATGCTCGACAAAAGGAAGTGGTATTTCGGTTGGCGACGTCTGTTCAAAAGAGGCACTGAATAACCGCAAGTTGCTCTAAAAGTCTGCGTTGAAAGAAAAAGAAGGCTCACGCGTGCGCTGGAACCGAGACAGGCTTACTGGAAATAACAACGTCTATGTGTGGGATTATTCTAAAAATAGCCGTGTCAGGATATGGCAACTGCCGAAAATGAAACTGGCCCCGCCAAAGACTACACCAAGTGTTAGTGGCCAGTGAAATACCGTCTTCCAGGAAAGCGCCTGCCCCTTAATGCTCGAAGTATCGCGAGAAAGTCGGTGATATAGAACATGTGCTCCAGCCGCCTGTAAAATTAACAGTGTACTTAACAAAAGTAAGGCCTACACGGGAATACGCAAGCATCATATGGGACCCTCATCAAAAAGGATTAATTGAAAACATCGAGAGGGTACAAAGAAGGGCGGCTAGATTTATTCTTTCAAAATATTCTCGTAATGATTCTCTAACACAGATGCTGCAAGAACTAAATTTACAACGCCTCCTAAACTGCGGTCGCATAGCCAGACCTAAATTCGTGTTTTTGCTCTCCCAAAATACATTAAACTTTGATGCAAAGCAGTTCCTAATTCCCAGTCAAGTGCGGAGCCATCTACGTCCTCAATGTCGTGTGAGTACATATGCATACTATTTTTTTCCCTAGAATAATAAAAGACTGGAATGGATTACGGGATGCTATACGTGATTCTCAAACTGCAGAATATTTTGAAAACAATGTTACAAAATATTTTCTAAGTGAATCTTCGTCAACGGTGATTGCTTTTTTTTGCGTGTGTGTGCCTGTGTTCTATTGTAGGTTTGAATGTATTTGCTGTAACTTGTCTCATGTACGTTGTAGGATGTAGTATTGTGAAGTGTATTTCGTGATGTATGTGATGTAGCATGTAAGTTGTAGAATGGAGTCTAGTGATGCATTTTTTTGTATCGGCTATACATTTCTTCTTTATGCATGACATGACGGTTGTTATGTCAGATTTCTACCCCACCCACACCCTGTAACGGGCCAATCTGCCAACAGTACCTGGAAAAAAAAATAAAAAAAAACAGGGTCACGCAAGACAATGTCGCTCACGCTAATCTGCCTCTGTCGTGCGAGACAACCCCAAAACGCCAGACTGCTGTGTAGTTATAAGAAGCATAGTGCACACATTACCAATAAGAGCACGGAGTGTTATTTGAATGTTTCCTTGAGAGAGAGAGAGAGAGAGAGAGAGAGAGATCTGTATTAGATGAAAGCAGAGAGGTTTGCCGGCTTGTTCCCTTCTCCCCATCCCGCCTGCCCCAAAGGAAGTAGGGCGGAGGAGAGAAAAAAACGGAGAGGTAAAAAAAAGTGAACATGAAGCTTTGTGTGGGTGCCGTCAAAGTCCACATGGTCTCAGGCTCACAGGGGAAGATACGAAGTTTTAGATTGTCTCCACGACGCCGATTTTATGTAAATAATAAAATAAGGCAACCAACACTTTTCGCTGAGACGATGCAGAGAGCAGAGCAAGCGTCCTAAGGAGAGCTTTCAAAGAAATAGATCCGTAGTCGAAGCACTCGATCTTTTGTGCGAGGTGATTTCTTCCTGCCTGGTATATGCTGGACCCTCTAGCAACTCTTAACGGCAGTCCACAGTTGTCACTATAGGGGTTTGCGCTTCGACCGAGGCGATGGCGGTAGGAGTTTGTGAGTGCTGCTTTGAGACGCAACCGCTGGTATACAAAGATCTTCAAGCCTACTTGGAATCCCCTCTTGAAGCCTCATTCTAAGTCTAGAGTCTCTATGGTGCAGGAAAGGGTGCCAAGTTTAAGGCACCTTTTCGTTCCATTCCGTTCCGTTCCTATAAGGCAAGCTCCCTCGCTAGCGCTGCGGCCTCGTGCTTTCTAAAGAAAAAGTTTCCTTATATGTCGTAGCTCTAATCCTCTTCCAGCTGCCCCATCCACTTTCTCGTTGCCAAAAATGCCGCAGTGTGTAGCCATCCATTGGAAGGTCACACGGTGCCTGGCGACCTAGTATAGATGTTTCAGGTATGTGACGCACGGGATACATGCTCATGAAGGCTAAAGCATGCAGCTCACATGTCGCAATGTTTGCAACAGCGCCTTCGAGTCCGTGAATATGGCCCGTTCTGCTGGTGGCTGACAAGAATGTAGCGCAGGGATTGTTTATGCATGGAGCTCGGCAGACGTGGATGAGGTGGCTCGTTCAAGGCGGCAGTACAGCGCTTTGCTGGTTGACGGAATGAAGACGCCAGATGAACCACCGTAAGGCGTCAGCAAAAATGTGGGCCATATGTGAATATCGGGCATTGATGTGGGCAAGCGCTCATTGTAGAAGGCAAATTTGTGGCATAGTTTTATTTGTGTTGAGATTAGGCATGCTAATTTTTATGCACAGGGGAGAGAGAGTCCAGGTAGCGAAATCATGAGGCATGGTTTGTTGTGCTTGAGAGGGTACAGATATGGAGATTAGGGGCCAGTTCTTGCTGTATTTAGTACCAGTGTTCTCTTAATCTGGCAACTTTACTTGAGGTAGTGCTATGACGTCGATTAGAGGAGGCATGAGAAACGCGTGCTTTCGGCGAAGGAGAAGCGGAATCTTTGACGTTTACCAGGTTTTCCACCAAATTAATCTGCTCGGTCAATCCAAAGAAACCTGTCACGTCTCAGCGACTCTTATCGCACGAGGGTTAATTTACCTAATAAAAAAATCATTGCCTTGTAGCGCGTATTAAACATTCATTTTCGGGCTTGTTTATACCCTAAAGGCAGCAATTCACAACCACCATGCGCAGAAAACTGTCTAATCATGAAAAGCCAACAACGCCGTCCTAAAAATCACTATGCACGAAATATTTTCTTCGATTACTCACCAAACGCTTTGCAGATCCTGTTTGTGCTTAGTGTATAAAAAACAGTCTAGCCGGAAACGAAGATACCAAAGATGTCAATGCGCAATTACTATTTTTGCCACGGTGACCTTCGCCCTTCTCTTCCCTTGTTCCCCCGTTTCCTACGAACCTAAGTTAATGGACCTTCAGTTCGCTCTGCGAAGGTTTCTTATTTGCCAATCAAAGTATTTTTTTTATCGAATCATCCCTTGACTTCGTCATTGTTGGAAAAAAATATGAGGCAAGTGCGTTCTTGGCCACTCTCGTATCACCAGGTGAGTAGCGGAAAAAATAATGCTGTTACTGCTGGGCTGGAACAACTCCACAATCAGCTGTACTTTAAGCAATCGTAAGCCGTGAAATCTTCGAGCAGTGTATCATTTTATGTAAGGCGAAAACTACACAAGGTATCTAATTCTTAACGGACGGTAACGCCCCACAATTCGGTTGGCGCTGCCTTAGTAAAAACTTAGGAGAAACCCTACGTAGGAATGGTCAGAAAATTACAGAAACCGATCTGATTTGCATCGAGCCCGTGTGTAGTAGGCTTTACTACTATAAGGAAATGCAGTGCCGGCAAGTCTCATATCAACGCAAGAAAGCTCACAGCCACCCAAATGCGAACCCTATCAGGCGCTTTGTCCGGCAACCGTTAAAACCGGTTTCGCTACTACGCAAAAATAAATCCCCAGGAAGAAATCTTCAGGGGCAACACAAGGATTCTGATATCGATTTGTATGGTTCATTGAGCCAAGACCACTCCTACTTTCGTGGGGCACTATGCATTCAACCCTTTAAGAATTGGCTTCACTGCTCCATACAGAAGCAATGTTAGGATTACGTTTTTAGAACAATATTGGTGCTTTAAAAAATATTCAAGGACAACACACCCTTTTATTAATAGAACTTTCTGATGCAGCGAAAGTGCAACACATCAAGCTTTAAGAGGGCCATGAATGCAGCATAAAAGTTTGTTCAGTTGGAAAGAATTACAATTTGGTAGCTCCATTTCAACCACGAAAGACGTTTATTACCGGAAAAACAGAGAACTGAAAATGTTTCAAATTTGACGGCACAGTATGGGCCGTCACTCAAAGCATTTTTATCAATGCGTTAGCTGCCCGTTAGCATTCAAGTGATACTAAATGAAGCGAGAGGTACCACTACAATGTCATGTTCATGTTTCTTGGCGGTGGATTAGTTCGGAGGCTGCCAATCACACAATGTTCTGTGACGTCATAGAAAGCTTTCCTTAATATCGCGATTTTTTCTCCTTAGTTCGCAACCAAATCGGTGTTGGTGTTATCGCGACAACACAACCTTCCTAACGAAACAAAACTAAATTTTGTGTTCATGGCCCTCTTACAGACAGACGACCGGATGTTCTCGTTATATTCGCACAGAATCGCTTACGCATGCTTAAGAATAGACCGCATGCAACTTGACTGCGCAAGATACAAAAAATAAGCACCAAAAGACAGGTTTCAGTCGCAGGTGTACTTACAGGTGTCCAACTTCGTGGGCAAGAATCCGCACACCCCTGAACGACCCGGCGCGGTCTTCCCCCAAGGAGACTTTTTGTGCGCCGCATGCACCACCGATGAACGCATAACCTGTGCATTGGAAAAGACAATACGGGGGTGTATTGAGGATGCAGTGAAGTAGTGCTCGTAAGGCGTCTTGTTCGTGCAGCAGACAATGCGTAACCACTATACGGGAATAAGGTAGCCAAATACGAAACTCGAATTCGTTGGCGCATTATAAGGCTGCCATGATCAACTTCTGTACAGCTAATGGGGAGAAAGATAATTTTTAATGAGCACGAAAGGTAGAGTGCAACTCTTGTCCGGGAATCCATGCGTTGCCCCAGCCGTCTGGGCCCGTGTCACCAGGATAGTCTGGTCCTCTGGTTGACAGCTGGTCAACAGTGTCTCCCACGGCTCAGGAAGGTAACGGGAGGAGAGTGGTGGTAGGGCTGGGTGGGGACGCACTCCAGGAGTATAAGTCGTAAGGGTTGGTGAAACTGTTGGTGAAATCCGCATAGAGTAGCGTAGTGTCTGGGAAAAAATAATTGCATTCGGGCTGAGAATACGTTCACCCTTTGTCAAAATTTTGTAGGCCAATCCTAAGTGTTCTCGATCACAAAGAATTCAAAGAATCGGCTTCACCTTTAGATGTGACAAAAATATTTTAAAGCAGTGAGAAAGAAAAGTGTTTTCTCTAGCTTTCCTGCATACAAAATTTCAGCCTCGCTCAGGACGTAAGCTTGCACAATAATTTTCTTGCAGCTTGCGCGTTTCCGGCTAGGTCAAGAAAAATTTTGACAAAGACTGTACGCGCCTGTTTCTAATTGCCGGAGTGTGATTTCGCGATTTTGGACGAATATTGGGTAAGGGCTCGGGAATTTCTGTCTAATGGTCCGGTAAAATTGGAGAGCGTACGCTCTCGTAATATTATTGTGACCGCTTTGCATCAGGGTGGGGAAATGAGTGGTCCGTTTCAAAGCGATGAGGCAGTAGTATAGGTAATGGCCGTGGAAATTTAGGCGTGGAAAAACACGAGCGATGAACTTCTTGCAACTGGAACACGAAATCGAAACAAACTTGATGATTTTAATCAGTCGTCACGAAAGTTTTGATATATCACAAATTTTTCATCAAAACACGACGCCACTTCAGGCCAAACTAACCTGGGAAGAGAGGAGAGACGCCATTCCGCTCTCCACAAGGGACAGTGATGGCTCAGAAGATATTTGCGTTGAGTGACGGCCGTAATTCCGCTTGAGGAACGGAATCGCGACCTTTATCTCAAACATCGAAGGAAGTAGCGTGATTTTTAATATTGCGAAGAGCTGATTGAGGGGTAGTGTAAGTTTTTGATTTTGTCTCTACATCGACGACGGTCACCAAAAGATGCCGGCTGCTATCTCGTTAGCAGCTTCAATGTATTTAGCGTTCTAGGAAGGCATTTGCCCACCTTCCCGTAAATGTAGCAAGCCCTACAGCGAATCTTTAAGTGGTTGGTAAAGCTTGTGACTTCGTATTGTGAGTTTATTGTTCCTTCTCTACCATTTACAGAGGTTGTTTGCTTCATGAAGTGCGTACACCACGCAAGTCAGCGGAGGCCGCCCTGTGCATTAGAAATCTGTGAAAGAATTTGCATTCACATATTTGTAATGCACAGTGCGGCCCTGTTTATCTCACCATTACTTTTTACTACTTGAGGCATTGGTGGATAAAAGTGGTTCCTCTACATCTGACACCATTTTCTCTGTTAGAATTTTAACTATGACTAGCTTTTCTTGCGCGTGTAAATGAATCTTATCAACTTTTGCAACTAACGCAGTAATGCAGTGTAGATAACAGTTTTGTAACTCTATTCTTTAAAAATTTTATAATTATATACCTAGTACCGCACAATATTGGTCAGTTTTTCTGATATAGTACGTTAACTTAAGGCATTCACCGATGGAAATAACAACGAACGCAATAGCCTGTCTTTATCGCGTTATTTGGTTTTCCCGCCTATTATTTCTTGCAGTGACACTAAAATTCATATATAATTCTCTTTGAACTGGTACTGCTGTGACATAAAAATGGATTTAAATCCAGGCTATGATATCTTGCAGTGCGGAGGATGTAACCATAACGCCAAGCTACACGAAGACACCAACAGCCAGTTGGGCTTGTTGGTTACGCGTGACAAATGTTTACGGCCCAAAACACCAAAGGCGAAAAGCAAAAACGAAACAACACAGCGCTGGTGTTGTTCCCTTGCTCCTTTTCGTCATTGTTGTACGCTGTAAATATTCGTCAGGCATAACCAACCAGCCCAACTGGTTTTCAGTCGTTCCGTTCTTCATTTTCGTCATTGTTGTGCGCTCTAAATGCGTGACGTATATGACGACTTTTTGAGGAACAGCCGTTTGTGCACAAGAGAAACTAGAGGTTTGTATTCCTGTTTAGTACTTTTTTATTACGCGGCTGCTAAGAGACATTCAATGCAATGAAAATAAACTGAAGGTCATTAGTTATAATTTGCACTCTTTTGTGTAGCTTTATTGCAGTTTCTTCGTATGAGTGCATTCTATGGCTATCTTCTATAAGAAAAATTTTCTGCCTTTTTTAGGCACAACATAATTCCTCTATAGGTTCAATGTGTTAGCGTTTTTGTCGCAACGCTCTAACGTAGCGTGTTACTTTGGACTTTTGAGTACATGTAATCGCTAATAGCAGCCAAGCGTTTTCATCCTCACCGGCCAAGGAAGGGTCCCACCTGTGTCCCAACCGCTGCACCATGTCAAGCCTGAAAGAAGAAATGAACGAAAACAAAGCATGAGAGGAATAGGCGCAACAGCAGTGCTTTAGAGCAGGCGCAGAACGTACCCTGTGATCATGTACACCCCGTCGTACTCGTCATATTTATGCTTGTTCTTCAAGACGTAATTCTTAAACTCTTCCAGTGTGTCAATTCCAATGATCATTCTACTACTTGGAAGGTATTTCATGAACCTTTCCTCATGATACTGAAAATTCAGGAACAAACATTTGTACTATAAATTCCCCGAAACAACAATAAAAATCTAGTGGAGCTGATAGAGGCAATGAGAGGGGAAATTTAGCAGCAACGCGAAACGCTCACGTTCAAAATCTCCAGGGCCCGAAACTTCAGCTTCACTGTCGGGTCCGAAACCGTCAGGTATCTTAGGTTGACCTGCAAATTTAATAAAAGTTCAAAGAAGCCTTTATCAGAAGTACCTAATGTTCAACTAAAATGTGCTTGTTAAGCGATAAATAAAACTCCGTGAAATTACACTAACATCGCTCCCACATCGTAAAGAAAATTAGTGTGTTACTGCTCAGTTTGTGCTCACCATGAAGACATAAACGGGTTTTGAAGAAACATATGTAATATCCCGCTAGGATTACACGTGCTTCCTTTGTAATCTACGTGCAAACGTAAGTAATAAACCGATTGCGACATAAAGTGCTACGTGACCAGGATGAAAAAATATAAACAAGCGTGTTTCAAGATTCAAAAAACAGCGCGACTTGGACAACGACAGTAAAGAAGGACGATGCGACAAGCGCTCACTTGCAACTAACATTTATTGAGGCATCGTCTCATATTTATACATGAATCATCAGGAGCATGCGCACGCCCACTTCGGTACACTACATGGAACGCATCAACGAGAGAACATGATCAAATTGACGTTTTCAAAAATTCAAACTCGCTGGCACGCAAAAGCACAGAAGTATGGCTGACGCACTTGTCCCCTTTCTGCTTAATACAAAACGCTTCCAAGAGTTCTCTCGCCACTGTATTATCACTCCTGCGGAGAATTCTAATCTGCTCAAAGAAAGGTCTGCATTTTTCAAAGGACTGACAGGCCTGCAATCTTGGCAATGCGCCGGTAAATGCGCGCGCGTATCTTTGTTAAGAGAAGAACTATGCTCGCGTGCCCGGTCATGCACACATCTGCCCGTCTGGCCGATGTAGGCCTCCCCGCATGAAGGCGGTATCTTGTAGACTACCCCGACGTCCCAGGGCACAAGCGCTTGGCATGCTTCTTTTCGCACTTCTTCGGTTTGGGCTTGCCGGAAATTTGCGCACACAGGCGGCCAAGTTTTTATGGAGTAGAAAATACCACCGGCACTTGGTACCGTTCTGCCACTTTCTTCAGGTTGTGCGTAACTCTATGTATATAGGGCAGAACAACAGGCTTCGCCTTAGGTTGTTCTGGCCGCTTCGCACCTACTTGGCATTTGGCTTTCCGCAGCAAGGCTTCGGCAACACCCACCAAGACATAGCTCGGGTAACCGACCGACAGAAGTCTCTTCAGTTGAAAGTCAAAGCTCTCTTGAACAGCATGTACACATGACTTCTTCAGTGCAGATTCTAAAACCAGCGACGCTATGGCCCTTTTAACAGTCTTTGAATGAGATGATGAAAATGGCAGAAGCTGTTTACGAGCACGCGGGTGATAGACCCAACAAGCAATGTCGTATGAAAACTTAAAATTAATATCTAAAAACTGCAGGGTGTCATCACTGGGAACCTCGTGTATAAATGCAAGACCCTTCCCATGGCGGCTAAAATTCTCTAAAATCTCTTTTGCGGTTGCAATGTAGTTAGGTGAACACTGTTTTCTTGAAACCACTGAAAAATCGTCGACATATCTAAACACGCGGAACAACATCCTTGTCAATACTTAAAAGCAAGTCCCGGTCGACACTAGCAAGAAAAATATTGCATAAGACTGGCGCAACGCATGACCCGATACAAATACCTTGTTTCTGAATATACGTGCGCCCTTCGAAAGAAACAAATGTTGCGTCCAGATAAAACTCCATCATTGGCATAATTATTTGGCTTAAACTTGCGGATGCTGTCTTCTTGGTGAAGAACCGCTGCTATCATATGCAGGCCTTCATTTTCGTCCGAGTCTGTGTGCGCTTCCGCTGTCATTGCATAGGAGCCCTGGCGCCATTGTCTGCACATCCGGCGTAGATGCCCTCATTCGCCGCTTCGGTGGCACTCCGCGCGACGGTGTTTGCATTCGTCCTCTGAATGCGATTCGCCACCGCATCTTCTACAAGTGTGGCGCTTCTTCTGTTTAGGGCGTGACTTCCCTGGACGGCCCGTTTGTTGGGCAAGATGTACCGCATCCGGCTCTGCAGATGGCATGCTTTTAGTGCTCTCAGCCGATTCCTGTGCTGATACAAAAAAGTCTTCAGCCTGCTACAGTGTTAGCTTTTGTTGCGTCAATAAATTTCTCCGCACGTATTCATCCCGAACATCGCAAACAATTCGCTCTCTTAACATGCGCTCCAGTGGAGTTCCGAAGTTACACTTCTCTGCTAGCCGCAGAATTTCCGCAATGAAATCCTGGGCACTTTCACCTTCTTCTTGCGAACGCCTGAAGAAAGCATAACTGGCAGCAATCTCGTTGACTTGCGGAGCTTCGTGATCCAAATCTTCCAAATGCCCGACCACTTCCTCGTAGTTGAGCTCATTGACCTTTTTCGGGTGACATTGTGCTTGCACCACTCGCACCGCAATTGTTCGTTAGCGAAGCTAAAAGCAGTGCTCGCTTCTTCGTCGGCTCCTCGATGCTATGAGCTTCGAAGTAAACTTCCAGGTAAACCCGGTACGTAGGCCACGTACCTTCTTCGTCGGTGAATTCCGGTGGCCGCCCGGCACTCATACTTGCGTGGGACTACACGCCTAGAGCAAGCGCGATCCTTGTCGCCACTGCTATATCGCTTCCGAGCGAATAATACTGAGGAGCAACCAGCCACGAACGACATGGCAAGATGGAAGCCGGTTTTATTAGATGCGACGCTGAGAGGAGCATCTCTTGCCGGCGGCCCTGTCCTTCCTGCGTCGTTTGTCGTCCGCGATCCGGGAGGGAGCTAGCCTGTATATCCGGGCGGGAGCTAGCCCGTATCCAAACCACGGAGCCAGATCTGCAAGGGACAGACTAGTGTCTTACAATGAAATCACGCACCATTACCGCCTCTGCCGCCGTGTCTACCCTCCTGGCTGAAAAAAAACCTAACTAACGAGCCAGCACACATCTGGCACCTCCTACAAACAAACGCTTTCCCCAAAACCCCGCAAGGCTAACGCACACTCACCGTCAATATACCCCACACCTGATGCCCCCCCTACGCGGCGTACCAGCCAATCTACCTCACATAATGTGGGCCTGTCCCTCAAAATAGCTTTCCCTAATCACATCCGAGGAGCAATGGGAGGAGGCACTGCGTAGCCCGGACCCAGGCGTGCAAACCACCCTGGTCACCCGAGCTACCGACGTCGCCGCTCGGCTCATGCCTGCGGCCACGAGTATCCTCTGACCTAAGGAGATCCTCAATGAAATGTTTTTTCTCTCTCTCTCTCTCTCTCTCTCTCTCTCTCTCTCTCTCTCTCTCTCTCTCTCTCTCTCGCGTCCACACAGCTGCGTCTCTCCTCCGCTCGCCTCCTCTGCTCTCTCCGATAGCGCCGATAGCGAACGCTCTCTCCCAACAACTGCGCGCGGCGCAAGCGCACTGTGCGCATGTGCAGCGCCCTCTCTCTCCGCGGTCCCCTCTCCTTCGGGCGCACTGCACTCCGCTGCGCGCCCGAGTGTGCTGCACTCGGCAGCGCGCTACACTCCGGCAGCTGCGCTGCGCTGCCGGAGTGTCGCGCTCCGGCCGATCTCTCAGTCGACGGTCATCCACGCTACGCTTGCTCTCTCTCTCTCTCTCTCTCGAACTACCCGACGATTGCTCGTGCAATTCGAGTAATCGACCCAATGGAAATGCAGAATAGAACTCCCTTCAGCGTCGCATCACACCAGGGTTCCCGCTAGGGGAAATGGGCGTAATTTTCCACTCAGCTCAAACCCCAATGATGATGATGTCTTTTTTGTTGGTGATGATGATGATGATGAGGATGACGTATCACCCTTAGAGAGTCGTTATGAACAGACACCTCGTAATGCTCCCAGAAACTAGGCAACTGGCATATCTCTCCGTCGAAGGACTGCAGTTTTAGTGTCGTAAGCGAACGTTCGTCCTTGAGGCTGCTCTCTGAACAAGACATTCAGCCTTTTCAATTCGTCGTTGTTGGTCTGCAGTCTTTCGCGCAATGACGCCAGCTCGCCGATGGCCGCTGTATACAAAACAGCTTTTGCTTCATTGATGAGGCGAGTGTTCTGTTGCCGCCGAGCAGTACGCTTCTCCTTCAGTCGGTTCATCCTTGCTTCCGAACAGCGGTCGCACCGCTCACCTCCTGGTGGACACCCGAAGCCTTTCCGCTGTCCCTTTCACTGTAGGGCATGCCACAGTTCCCGGTCTTTCGGCACCAGTTGTTGAATCTCAAAGGCGAACGGAAAGAAAGAAAAGAGAACTGTATTTACAGTAAGCACAGAGCATAAGAAACTTTAACATGCCGACCGAGAATCTTCCTTCTTCTTTCTCGTCTTAGTCTGTCTCCTCCGCGTGCCGTCGCGCCGACATTCGCGCTATTCCACACGCTGGCCCCCGCGCCAAGTTCAAAACAGATCACAATTCCTGGAAATAAGAAACAGCGTGTTCGCACCAGGCCGAGGGATGGGACTGGGCCCACTGC
The DNA here is from genome assembly GCA_013339765.2 of Haemaphysalis longicornis. Lineage (NCBI taxonomy): Eukaryota > Metazoa > Arthropoda > Arachnida > Ixodida > Ixodidae > Haemaphysalis > Haemaphysalis longicornis. The sequence continues at coordinate 41,557,568 of CM023452.1, read as the reverse complement.
CCGCAAGCAGTCGGTGCTTATATAGAAACAGCAACGCAACGATAACTCGCCAGCGCGTCAGTGTCTGTGCGCGTTCTGCGAACTCGCTCGTGGAGCAACGAACGTTACAGCCGAATTCAGTATAGAAAACATCTGCCAAAAACGAAGAAAGCAGTTTCAAAAAAAGCATCCACTCTCGAGGATTCGAACTTACGACTTGCAAAACAATATACCTAGCGCTACAGACCACTCGATCACCAGCCAGCGCAGCAAAAGACGGTAATATAAAGTATAGAGTGTATAGGCAGTTTACATTTTTAGATGCGAAGCATCACATGCTCGGGGCTGTGTCCCTCGCTCCCTTGTTGTCGTTGTCCGCCGTCCACACTCTACTGCGCATGCGCGTCTCTTCAGGTCCGTCAGCGTTTGGGGTGACGTCAGCCAGTCCACTATAAAATGAAATAGTTAGGCGGCGCCCGGTTTCGATCCCACGACTCTCTGCCGCAACTGGAGGTACGTGGCGCTCTTGCCACTTGCGCTACAAACCGAGACGGGAGCATGTGCTACGAACGCGCCTTATGTCTTTCACTTCATTCAAACTACGTCCAGAAGCTACTGATACAACGAAGAAGGCACGCGAAGCTGAACGTCAACGGAAACGACGACTGAAAACGGATTGGTAACTTCAGTCGACCCCATGGCTGCTTCGCATACTACTCGAGGGTTACTCTACGGGAAGATGGTGTAATTTTTTATTTAGTTTTAGCATTTCAAGGAGATTAGATTGCGTCCCCCCAATTGCCACAATATGTCATTTCTAGCTATGTCATTTTTTAGACGGAAAAAGCGTTTGCAGATGTGTGGTCCTGCTGCTGACTGCTGTGCTTGTTCGCCCAGCGGAATAAAGTGCTTCATTCCACTGTAGTTTTTTGATGCACAGGAAAAATTCCGGTTGATTTTATTTCTTAGTACCCGATGACTCTTCGGCTGACTCTTTTCCCGCCTTGAATTGGCCTTGGATTTTCCTACTAGCGTACCGGTTTGCGAAGCGTCGCATGTGCGCTTGGGTGAAGCGTAGTTACAGTGTACAAAATATCAAACTAAAGGCACATTTGTGTATTCACAAATTCACAAACGTGTCGTGGCTTAGTTTTAACTGAGCGAACGAATTGCGACGACCCGTCGGCGTCCGGAGGACTGAACACTGTGCCGACTGTCGGAGAGTCGGCAAGCCATGCAGTAGGCCAGTGAAGCCAAGCCACCTTTTTGTAACGTCATACGAAACACCACAGAAAATGGGGCGAGGATGCAGAGAGAAGGACATCATTTTCGAATTGATTTTTATAGTGAATAAACTCGCGTAAACGAAGCGAGAGCGCTTGAAACATGACCTACAGACTCCAGACTACAATTTGCGCTCGTAGTCCCGCAATATTTACAAATCCCTGCAGTGGTTCTTTGATAGGCCTACTAGTTGGTTGTTCGTGGATGGCTCCACCCTGAGGCCTGCCTGGCAGCTCTCAAGAATACCATTGTACTCAGAAAGTACACGTCTTCGGTTTACCACGTTCTCCAAGAGCTTGCACAGGCGGCTTGTCAGAGAAATAGGACGATAACTTGCGGGTTATCGGAATAGGATACTATCGCTTCTCTCCAAGACGTCGGAAGGCGCCCTGCAAGCTTCATTTTGTTGTATAGGTGTGGGAGTACTTGAAGTGTGCCTGCATGTAGAGGTAGTATCATTGTATATGTAATGTTGTCTGCACCCGGAACAGAAGGCGTACATGAGTTCAGTGCAACCCTCAACTCATGAGTTTAAATTCAGAGTGCAAGGAGAATTTCACCTACTATTGTCTCGCAAGGGCTCCTTTTCTGCAGATTTTTTGCTTTGCATGAATGTCTAGTGTAGTTTACAGAACTGGGCACGTGTTGAACGGTTGAGTGAGGGAGTTAGCCTGGCCCTCAAGTGTGTCACCTGTGGTACTGACCAGAGGCCGGGTATGTTGCTGTTGTCCTCTGAGCTTCCGTATTTGTGTCCAGATTTTGTGTGCGTCGGTGTATGAGTTGATCGATGTGAGGAAGGCGCGCCAACTCCCCCGCTTTGCCCCACGGCGCACACGCGTCCCAGAGCCTTTGCCCGTTTAAAAAAAATGAGGTTCTTTGAAGTGGGGTATCGTCGAAGGATACCCCACGCCTTGTTCTGATATTCCCGCACCCGCCTACAGCCCTTGCTTCACCATATCCTGATTTGGTTGCGCGGGTGTGTCGGAGACGTGTGGATTGGACTTTTCGGCGAATTCGCGTATGTGTGCCTCAACAAGTTAGGTTGCCTCACCCAAGTGTAGGTTATTACGCATGTATAGTGTAGTTTTCGATGTCTGTGAATCTATTCCAGTTCGGCTCTTGCTTTGTGGAACCTTTGTGAAAACGTGAAGTGTTTGGGGCGTTACCTGTGTATGTTAATGCGGTAAGCAAGTGTTCACTACCATATGGGTTTGTGCGAACGTCCCTTTCAAACAACGGGAAGAGAACTGCAGTGCCAATCACTATTTCGAGATGTGAGTAGGTGCTGTGCGCTATAATATGGTATGTAGGCTGTTTCATGAATGATAGATAAGGTCATGCTTTGAGAAAAATTTCAAAGGTTACATTTGATTCCATGCTTCCGCGGGACGGAAAATAAGTTTGAAATAGAACGCAGTGCTTTCTCTGAATTGCGAATGCTAAAGGAATAATGTCCAATGCAACGCAGTAGTGCCCCTGCAAATGGGCCTGGTAAGGGCCTTGGGAGCATGGTGACGTAGGGTGTTTATTTTCGACAAAGCCGTTTCCTAACACCGGTCCAGGAACCAACGATGATGATGATCAGTCCCGTAGTAGCCGAAGCGTTCCTCGAAGTGTTTGATGATGGGGATAATCTGGAAGTGAAATAAATGATTTTCTACGCTTCGGAGCTTTGCGCTCACAATATTGACGTCGCAGCCGATTGAAATTGGTGAATGGTCGATGTGCCTCTCAAGGGCAAGTATCAACTTTAATGGACACCCGCTTTCAGTAGAAATGAGAGGTCTTGGGTAGCAGCCCAAGTTGACCTAGCCCATGTTGATGCAGCAGCCAATTGGGAATCGGGAAATCTGTCTCTGTCACAGGCTGTCACCCTCGTTGATCAATCTTACTGAGAGGTGTGCGAGAGTTGAGGATGGCTGGATGCCCGTGGCAGCCGAATGGAAATGACAGACGGCCGGAAGCTTCTTACAACCGCTGTCGTCGTCCCTTGCCGATGCATACATATTTGTCGTCAAACATTGACACCTCCATATACGCGTGAGGCTTGCCAAACAACTTTAAACTAATTGCACTTCGAGGTTGTTGGATGGTTCCGAGTCAAATATCCTAACTGGTGTACTAGGCCTACCTTTAGTCACGGCGAGCCAGGGAGCCTCTGAGAGATCGGCGATTCGCGTTCGAGTCACATTTGCGATCCGCGTGTTCAGTGCGGATGTGTGCCTCGTGTTTCTGTTCCTTTTTTCTCGAAATAATTACTTGAACTTTAGCTTCCGTACGCCTTCGGGAAATTTACGGAGTTGTTTCGCTGCTACTTATTGCGGACGGTGCCTTCTGTCGCGTTGCGATGCTACGTTGGCCCAACAAGATGAAAGAAGAAGACAGCAATTTTGCAGCTTGGTGGTTGTTTTGATCAAGTCGTCGTAGCACTGCGGCAGCAGCGTGCATCACACACGGAAGTGCGTTCGCCAACGACTGTTCAAGATTTATTTACTTTAGACGGAAGATCTAGAGAACTACCCCAAGGGGGAGTAAATTTCTGCGACGTATTATGTTTTATTCGCTCAGCATGTCTATATGTTTCCAGCTCTGGCTGAAGTTCTAGTAAAGTACAAAACTAATGTGTGTGTCAGACACTTGTAAGCAAACCTGATACCTTAAACTGCATACTTTAGAACTTCAATTCTTGATTTGATTGATTGATGTATGGGTTTAACGCGCCGACGCAACGCAGGCCATGAGGCGCGCCGTATAGTGGGGGGCTCCGATTAATTTTGGCCACCTGGGGATCTTCAAATGCGTCGAAATCTCCTACACGGGCGTTTTTGCTTTGCGCCTCCACCAGGAAAGCGGAAATTCACTTGCTCATTATTACTAATACATGAAGACCGAAGTGCTCTAATGCGCACAGCAACTTTATTCAGCCAAGATTATCGAAACTGCTTTATTGGCTACTACAACCCCTCGCCAAATAGCTAGGGACGTTTCTTCTCTTGGTATCATGAGAATCTACGCTCATACTCACGGCGTTTCATGGTGATCATTATGTATCTGAGCAGCCTTTTCGCAGATCTAAACTGGGCTCTGAATGCACTGTCAGCAAGAATTATAAGTTCCGGATATATTCTTTGAGGTATGCGCCCACCTTAAAAAAAGAAGAAAAAAACTTATTGCATACGGATGCGATTCCCCTCATTGTTCGACACGCACCTTGGTTATGATAGTACTGGCGTTCGGAAACGTTCAGCCAGCGTTCATCCAATGCTATTTCTGCAAAGAAAAATTGTAGATATATTGAGTGAGAGGGCACTTCATGTACTTGATGAACGGTTTCACACGAAATGTACAAAAAAGGACTATTCCCTTCACTAATCTGGGGGCCGACGTTTCATAAAATTTGGAACCAGCACCACATTTGAAGGTTTTTTTCTAATCAAATACAGCTGTATATCTGAAAAGTAATAAAGACATGCTACACAGAATCATGTTCCTTTCTACATAAGACTACAAAAATATTCCCTCTTTTGCATTCGGTGTGCTTACAATACATCGACTTATCCTTCTTTCGTTATTTTGCTAATAAAAATAAAAAGGAACGTCAGTAAATGCAAAACTTGCTCATTTGACACGCCCCCAGCGAGTAACTCCGAGCATTTCTTGAACTTGCCGAAAAATGGCGCTGATGGCAGCAGAAATAGTCTCACCATCTGTAGCTTCAAATGTACTCGTTACAAAAGCACAGTTCCGAAAATTTTATGGTAGAGCTGTGTCATGTTATAGAAAAAGCCGCACATAGTTTGGAGAAAAAATCAACTGCGCTGTATGGATGGCTGGCTTTGGGGACAGTGTAACTAACCTGATAAAAACGGCCTACCATCCTCAAGCCAATGGCATGGTCGAGAGGTTTCATCGTCAGCTGAAGGCTTCACTGATGGCTCACAAATAACCTGACCAGTAGACAGCTCACCTTCGTCCTGGTAACCCGCCGCGGTGGCTCAGTGGGTAAGCGTTGCGCTGCAGAGCACGATGGTTGCGGGCTCAATTCCCGGCCGCGGCGGCCGCTTTTCTGATGGAGGCGATAGCAAAAACGCCGTGTGTACGAGATTTCGGCGCACGTTAAAGATCCCCAGGTGGTCAATGTTGCAGATTTAGTAAGGAAGAGGAAGAGACAAAGGCGGCTAACCGCCAACTATCATTACTATCGGAGGGAGAGCAAAGAAGTGAATAAAACTCGGTCCGGCTCAGCCACGGCCTCGCGTCTGCGTCCCGTTCCATAACATTTCCGGTGCCGTGAAACCCGGGAACGACGGACCAGCGGACCTTCACAGCGGCAGCGCCTTCAAGGTAGTGCGTGGCCTTCAGGGACGTCGGATCTTCTCATTTCGGAGGCCTCACCCTTGAACGGTGCCTGCCATGGCTGCGTGCTGGACGCAGACCCCCCGCCGAGAACCCCGGAGATGAGCCCCACCCATTGGGACCATCCCGACCCTTGCTTCGCTGCGCTCCCTGGTTTCTGATGACTGGCAGGTCGTAGAAAGACTTCGAATTTGGCGGGCCATCTTCCGGGCGACATAACTGAATTAGCCAGTACAACTGTTCGTGCCTTGCAATCGTCAACACCGAAATATCAGTATGCTTATGGATTTGTGCCGTGAGGTAGAACAAAAACAGGATCAACTTCGAAAGCTTGACGGTGCTGATTCAGAACCTTCTCGACTTTGACACCTTCGTAAAGGACTTATAAGAGGCCGACGAGTACTCATACACGGTCAGTCGCGCCTAAGGTTTCGCTAAAGGAACGAATCTCTGAGGAAACTTTGAGAAAGGCAAGAACCGTGACGAAGACTTTGTCGCCACCTCAAAAGAAGCAGGGGTCTCTCAGAGGTGGCACCTCCCAGAAAAAGGACGCGGCCAGCGCACTCCTCCCTTCGCAACAAGGGCTGCCTTAGAAACAGTGGGTTCGTCGTCGTCTGTGGAAGAGAGGATAGACCAGCACAGAGAACCTACATTTCCAACGTCGTCGGTAAACCAGGCCGCGGGATGTACCAGCACGACCGAGTTCGGCCAAGCAGCTGGCTCCGTGGCATCCCGCCGAAGCCAGGACAATACCATGCCAGACTCGGATGCGCTCAGGGCCAAGACCAACAAGACATCGCGCATGGGAAATACTCGGATCAAGACAATGGATGAACGGCCTAGCAGTGGTACCGGGTGCAACTACAGCAAGGCATTCACTCGTGCACCGCAGGATACCAAACGGGTGGCTCGGGTAGCAAGTCTCGAAACTCGCAGATTCAGGCATGTGAAAGTGAAGGCGTTCGTTCGACTACTAGAGCAAGGAAATCCAGGGCAATGACGACGATACAGACAAAAGTGCGAAAAACTCAGCCAGGACTCAGAACGGAACATCGAAAGCGAACAGAACATCGAAAGAACAGAAGGGGAAAATGGACCGCTGACCAGAAGATTGAGGCTGCATCCAGAATAAGATTTATCCATGCTCACTCGAGGACTAATTTTGCCTCCTGCGTCAGGCACTCCGGTTCGAGCACAACAGCGTGCCCCGTCGTAGACAAGAAAATAGCAAGAAGAAGGCATCGTGCCGCGAAGCATAGATGGAGGATAAAGAAGGATGTATCTTCCGCCTCTCGTCTACAAAGGAATTGACATCGGGCTACCCATCTAGAAAAACTAGACTAACGTGTTCTGCACCTTCCCGCTAGTGTCACCGTCGGGGGTGGGAGTATGTTGCAGATTTAGAAAGGAAGAGGAAGAGGGACAAAGGCGGCTAACCGCCAACTATCATTATCGGAGAGAGGAGAAGGAAGCTAATAAAACTCGGTCCGGCTCAGCATGGCCTCTCGCGTCTGCGTCCCTTTCCATACGTAGTAGGCGCGAAACCAATGCGAAGATTCGCGAAAACGCGACCAGAACAGCCCTCGGGAATATACGAAAAATTCAGCCGGGCGGCGTCCAGTTTCGTATAACGGCCCGAACTGAGATAAACGACGGCGCGCGTCGAAGGCTGGGTAACTGTGTCGATTCGTTGCACCATCAACACTGTGCTCTGCGAGTTGGGGATAATAACGGACCTTTTGATGTGGCTGAGTTGGTGCTTTTGTTATATTGTACGATAGCATGTTCGGTCCAAGAATGAAGTAGGCAATGGCTGGGGTGATCCTGAGGTTAACAGTTTTAAACTACCGACGACGACGTGTGGTTATAATTGAGGGCACACTACTAATCTCTTAAACTTCAACCTAAATTCAGGACGACTCAGTGAACAATAGAACAAAAGATGATAGGTGTTGCGTTAAGGGACAAGAGAGCGGAGTGGGTCAGAAAAAAATGCGTGTTAAGGACATATCAGTAGAAATAATAAGAAATGGGTCTGGGCAGGGCATGTATGCGAAGGCAAGATAGCCGTTGGTCATTAAGGTAACAGAGTGGATCCCTAGATAAGGCAAGCGTGGCAGGGTGCTGCACAGTTCGGTGGGCAGATGAGTGAAGAATTTTGGGGGATAAATTGGATGTAGTTAGCACAGGACCGGAACAATTGGAGATCCAGGAGAGATGCCTTTGCCCTGCAGTTGTGGTAGATAGGCTTCTGCTGCTGCTTGTGCTGCTGCTGCTGACTGATGATGATGATGAATATGATGACTGACGAATATACATATTCTAAATAAAAACCGAGAAATACCTGAATGCACTCAGCTAAAACATATTTAACTCACGGTAGTCCCCTCGTTCGCTCTCGTTCGACCGACCGACCTTCATCTCTAGCTTCTCCAGATCGCCCCCTAAAGATGCCAAGCACTTCAGTTTTTCCACCTATAAACCCCGCCTCCAAAGGGGCGCCCCAACAGAGAGTGAGGAGGGCTTCCTAACAAACGCACTCTAGGCCTCTGATTGACCATAACACCAAACAACAAAGGTTTATACGTAAACAATCGTATCATCCACACTCCCACCCATTAACAATAAGGTATAGTAGCCGGCAGAATTTCAGACCTGGAGGGGAACAAAAAAATTCCGAATAAAAGAGCTGTGTGAAAAATCCGCGACTCGCAAAAGAACTTCATTTCATTTAAATGCGACACAAGAAATCGGGAATGGTTCCTTGCACTAAATTCCTCTTTCGTGTGAGAACGTGTGGTTGTTATATCCGCAGCCGTCACGTTTTCTTCGGAAACATTGGACAACAACTACAAATCGTTGGCAATGACTTGCGTTGAAGATGGCGGGTGGTTGGGTGTGTCCTAGCCGGAGTTATAACCGCTTTTCGGCCGCGCGGTAACTTTGCGCACGGTCTCTTCATCCGTTAGCACCGCGCACAACATTATGTTGCTGTCTACAGCAGCAAACACAAAATGTCGCGAAAGACCAACGTATGTTACCCTGAATTTCCATCCAATCGGAAGCTAGCCAGGGGGTTAGCATTCAAAATGCCTTCGTCATGGAGTCGCACCATGGCTCTGTGCAGAAACTTTTGTCCCAAAAATCAACCTTTTGGCTTCATTTTGTCCGAAGTCCCATTGTTCATATACATTACTGTATACGACAACTGACCTTTCCTCGCGAAATTCCGAAACATCCAGCAACTCCGAATTTTCGCAGTCATAAAAATGGTAGGCTACTCTATTCACTCAAAATACAAGCACGCCAAAAACAAAAGCCAAGCAACTAAAAGTGACTCGGAGCACTAGCCACTGACCTACGGGTGACATCTTCAAAGGACTGTCCATAAGGCACGCACCGCAGTTATGCCTATCGTCGACAAAATTCCTGTCTCTCGACCTAGCTCCCGCAAACCCGAAGAAGCTATGAGCCCCTAGTTAACCATCTGCGCAGTCCTTGCGGCACATCGAATTGGACACTCCCTGCGTACCTTGATCTCTAGAACGTCTACAGTGGCGGAGGCGTGCTCTTTTATTTTCATAGTGAGTAACCCTTCGGATGACCTTCTAAGTCAATTCATTGGCCGGAAGGCACCCGCGTCTCGCACACACTAAAGCATAAAAAAACCGGGCAATTAGAGTCCGTTGTCACGGGCACCCCCGGCACCACTCCGACTAAAAAAACAAACGTGGGTATCTTCGCCGCGTTGGGTACAAATAGGCGACATCCCGCTCATCGCAGAAAACGATGAAAAGCGGAATGTTTCCCATGGCTGCTTCTCGGGCCCCTCGAACACATCAGCCCCGCCAGCACAAAGAAGCCACCCAGGCCATAAACAAGAATAAAGCAGCTGCCCGCAGTTAACAGTGATTAAATGCGGTACTTGAAATCAGGCGCCCGGGCCCCCGACAAGACGTTTTCAACCTAATGCAGTATGCCCTGCTGGCAAAGAGGGAATGCCGCAAAGTGGACTATGATTTCCCGACGCTTTCCCCTACGGAAAAAGAGCGCCTTGACCAAGCATACCCGAAAGTTTTAAAGACGACGTGAAGAGTAACCAAAAAGGCTAACCAAGACCTTATCACATCCGGGAGAAAGTCTCGCTAAAATACCAATAACATGCCTCACACACAAGCAAAGTGAGGACTCAAACGCATTAAAAACCAAATTTCATAAAGGGTGTCATTGAACTAGAGGCACTAGGGATTGATCGATTGATTCTAGGGTTTAACGCGGCAACGCAACGCAGTGATGAGGCGCGCCGTAGTGGAGGGCTCCGGATTAATTTTGACCACCCGGGGATCTTTAACGTGCGCCGAAATCTCGTGCGTACGGGCATTTTCGCTCTTTGCCTGCATCAGAAAAGCCGCCGCCGTGGCCGGGAATCGAACCACGACCTCTTTCTCAGCAGCGCAACGCCTTAGCCACTGAGCCAGAGTAGCGGGTTAAAAGCGCTGGGAAAAACACAAAAATAGAGCAGGAACAACACATCTGTACAAGCCCACTACACTAACCTCGAAACTACCTAATACTCGCTTCACAAGACACTGCAGTAATCATTAACTTTCTATGCGCGCAATTGATACCAAAGGTGTTCATTGTAACACAGTCCTGATACCTCTGTCGCGTTACCTCTGAGCTAAACTCATTTTTCTTAATTATTCTTTAGTATAATAAAAATTGCGAGCGAACAGAGTCTGACACTCGCGATTACTTTAAAAATATTGGCACGCACGCTAAAATGGCAACGACGCTCAACGATTACAAGAAACAACAAAACTACCCAATGCATGAAGTAAACGTACAATGGGACAGTCGAAGCAAAATAACCACATTTCTCGAAGTTCGTGAGTCCTACGCAAAGAACGATTACCTGTCAATGTTCCGAGCGGCGGTCACAAACCTCCGCCAACATGACGCACTCGCAAGACTGTACACCCGCTAGCCCTCCGTTCCGCATGCATTACGGGCAGCCCCACAGGTGCCTGTTCCCTACCACCACATCATCGTACAGCATAACCGCTTCTGGTCAAGAGGTCCAATGAGTCAAGAAATCCAGCGAGTCGAGAGGTCCGATAGTGACGTGACAGTCGAGTCACGAGGTATAACGAGTCAAAAGGTACAACGCGTCCAAAGGTACAATGCGTGAACAGGTCAAACGCATCAAATCGCCCACAGAGCCTTGCTTTTTTGTCTTCTCCAGTTATAATTTTCCCTCAGCCGTTGTTAATACATTAACCCTTTCAGCGCATTTATTAAAATGGCTGGGTGCAATAAAATGTCCTAGTAAGATTTGGTCGTTTAAGTTATGCGGGTCTACATTGCACTTAATGGCTGCTTGTGATGGTTACTGATTATTCTGGCTTCCGTCTCCACTCGACCGCCAGTCTTTCCGCACGAAAAGTGACGGTGGGATTGACTTCAGCTGCCGCAAAAAGAACAAAGTGACATGAAAATTGCTCCCACCGTAACTGTAGAGCTACCTCTCATTTGGGTGCGCTTTCAAAGCTTGTGTTATTGGTTCTTTTCACTGAGTTACAGAAAACAGCGACCTCGGCGAGAGAGTACGGAGATAAATAAAATAAAAAAAAATTCCCATGTACAGATGCAACACGTCTTCTTCGACGAGGTCACAAGGCAGAGTGTTCCGCGCAAAGCTTCTGTTCACGGATCAGGGTGAAACTCTCTCCCTGCTGGGCCGACCCACGCAGGCGCTGCGCGGTACGTCTCGGGTTTCGGATTTCTTGGAAAGCTTGGTTGTCTGTTCTTGGTTATTTTATTTTACCCGTGGGCTTCAGGCGATTTTTTACAGCTCAGACGTCATGATCGTGGGACTTTTTTGACACGCGTCAGCCGCGTAAAAAGGTCCACGGTGAGTCAAAAAGTACAGTGTGAGTCCAGGGGTCCAACGAGACAAAACACCCAACGAGTCAGAGATCCAATCTTGGACCTGTCGACGCGTTGGATCTCATGACTCGTTTGAGTTCTTGACTCGGAAGTTCTTGACTCGAACCATCTCTATCAAATTTCCTCTCATTGAAGCCCGCACTCCAAAGTGGCTGCTATATACACTACTAAACAAAACCTTCAACCTCGTTGGGTAAGAGCGATAAAAAAAAACAATACTCGCTGCCGCGATCATAATCGCTGGTCAGGGCGCAGTCCGCGTGTTTCTTTGAGACAAGGCTTCTCTTAGCCGGAGCCACTGCCTAGCTTCATGGGCCTGGTTTGCTCTCGTAAGGTGCCAAGGGGACAGCCGAGATGTGAATTAAAAGTCTTTTAAACGTTTGAAGACGTCTTCGCTGGGAATTGTGGTCCAGAGTGCCAAAAATAAATCGCACAAGCACCGATGAATATTGCCCGGTCCACTTTATGCAGATCTCGCGGGTGAAAAGGAGGACGACCAGTGCAGAGGGGTCATGAGGAGCTCATAATGGTAAAGTAGGTGTTCGCTACCAGGCAACTTCCAGCACTTTGTAGCGACTAGTGTTCTGCCGCTACCATAGTCTCTTCGATTCAAGGGCGAAGAACGCAATGGTTGTGTAGATCCTCTCAATAACTCTTTCTAATCTACGGACGACATCTGGCTACAATTCAGTACATACTATATTTCACAGGAAAACACAGAAATATGTAAATGCACTCAGCTAAACATATTTAACTCACGGTGGTCTTCTCGTTCACGTTCGTTCGATCAACCTACCCTTGTCTGTAGCTTCTCTAGATCTCCCTATAAAAACACCAAACACTTCACTTTTATTACACATAAAAGACTTTTCCAAAGGCGTGTTCCAACAGAGAGTAAGGAGGGCCTGCTAATGCACTCTAGGCCTCTGGTTGGGCATAACAATAACAAACCAGTGTTTGTACACAAACAATAACGACATCAACACTCGCCCTCATCAACAATGCATCAACTACAAGCCCAATACATCAAAATACAAGCACACCACAAACAAATCCCAACCAACTAAAATCGACTCCCAGTGCTGGCCACCAAACCACACCCCACATTTCACATAAAGTTAGCACAGTCTGACTTATTCGAAGCTTTTATGCATTTGCCTTTCTCGGCAAGCACAATATATTCAGCGAAAAAAAAGGCCGGAATGAGTTCGTGCCGTAATAACTAATATTTGTTAAACGCGATTGCGGTATCGCACTAATAATCCGCAAATTATGGCGAGAATGGCCCTGCGACGTTTGAAAGAAAATGTTTAGAGCTAATGTTGACATTCTTTTTTTGTAGCGACGATAATATATATAATCACCTTCTTTATCAAATATAAACATTGGCTAAAGATTTTCAAAGTCATTCCGCAAGAAATTACATTTAGGCTTGCTTTTAAAAGCACTTCAAACAAAAATGTCTTTCGCAGTGTTCTTTTAATTAAAATGTCGTATGCATGACAAGTTAGAAAAGATTACAAAGAAACGCTGTGGAAAAGTGTTGCATCCACAAAATACACACAAAGCTAGCCCACTGGCTTTGTGTTTGCCGCTCAGGTGTCAGGTCCCAGCAGTTCCCACAGACTGCGAAGCAGCAATGCCATCGGCGCGAAATTTCTCGAGTTAAGGCTCCAGGACGAGCACCGCAATTATGCCTAACGTCGACGAAACTCTTATCTTTTTTCCACCTAGCCCCGTCATAAAAAATGAGCTATCAGTTCCTCGTCAGTGTCTCCGCTGTCGTGGCGGCACATTGAATCGGAAACACGCTGCGTACCTTGTCTCTACAACTGGCCTTTCGCGGGGGCGCGCCTTTCTCAATTCATAGTGGGAGAACCTTCGAATCACCTTATGGCGAGCGCAGATCAATTGTCCAGAACGCACTTGTGCCTCCCATGCACTTATGCTGTGATTACCCTTTTGAATTAGACGTCGCTCTCACGGGCAGCCTCGGCGCTACTCGGACTCAAACAACAAAGGTGTGGGGTCACCGCCTCGTGGCGTACAGATAGGCGACATGGCAGTCATCCCAGAGTACAATGAAAAGCGGAAACGTTCTTACGGCTGCCGCTAGCGCCACTTGAACACGTCAGCCCCGCCGGCACAGAGAAGCCACCGAGGCTATAAAGAACACTACAACGCTGCTCCCGGTAGTCATTGATTAACAGCGCCGCTTGAGCTCAGCCGCTCGCGTCCGCGACGTTGTCAGCCGAATGCAATGTGCCCTGCTCCGAAACTAAAAAAACAGCAGAACTGGGCAACAGATTCGCGACATTATGTTTCCCACTGCTTCCAGACATGATTTCTCTTTGCAAGCCTTGCTCATTATTTGCTTATAGAAGACCTGGGGGCATTGTCACGTGCCGTGCCCTCATTTCCAAAATCTTTGCGTGCAGCTGTCGGGCTCGGTAATTCTGAACCTTTTAACATGGGCAGTTTTTAAGTGCGAATGCATCTAAGCGAGCCTGAATGTCGACCGCCGTCGTCCGCATAGCAACAGCTGCGGGTGCTGCGCTCCTCGTCTTCCTATAGTCTTCCCTAGCCACTGGGGCGCGCGCTACTGTCCTTCTCTTCGCTCAGTGAAGGCGGGTGTTGAACGCGCCTCCAATCCACTTCAAGCTCTCGCTTCGCGTAGCAGGCGCTGCATCCGACGCGAAGGGCGCTCGTTAGCCCTTGCGTAACGGGGGGCGCTACTCTCCTCCTTTCGTCTCAGTGACTGCGTGGGCCCTCCTCTCCACTCCAAGATCACAATATCCCCGTTTCGCGCATTCAACAACCGTGCATTCGCACTACACACTCTCCCCCTCGGGAAGTGCGAGATTTTTTTCACCATATCGAAAATTTCGGAACTTGCGTTTTGACCAACGATACATGCGCCCTTAAAATGTCGACAAGCTGGCCTAAGTGTATTGCTCGCGTACGAGTTGCCCGCCTGACATCAGAGAGCGGTCACTGCCAGCATGATCAGAAAAGACGCGAATAGACAGTGCCATTTTGGAGGAGCTGGAGAGGAGGGTGTTTTTTTTTGTCGCATCCGCATAAGGCGTGCGTCTTGAACAAAACTCGTAATCAATATTTCAAACATCGTGTTTCTGCAGCTTCGCCAAATACTAGCTGTCATTGCTAGACGGCAACGATTCGGATCCCTTGCGACCTTAGCGACTACCGGGCTCGGACCTATCGGAAATTGTGATTAGAGAAATTGGAACCCTTCATCAAGTCACCTGACAACCACGGAACTAAATCAGTGGCCCGTTTCGGGTGATTGCGGCTGCATGGAATGCGCAATCACCCAAAACGTGCCACAACGGCGATTGCACGCGCGTGATTGTGCGTTCTTGTAAAATATGAAAAGGAGGCAAGGTTTATTATTTTTCGAAGGAATTGCAACCCCGCATAACGCCAGAGGTCTACACGGAGCCGTCGACACCCAGCGCCCCCTCCGGCATTTTGCGCAACACTGAGTCGGTCACCGCAAGCCGTTACGTTCCTGCTGGGGGGCGCTCTCTTTTTGCTGCGCGATGACGCCATATTAGTCACCCCTTTGGGTTTAAAACGGATAAGAGGTTTTGAAGGCCATCATTGTTTTTCGTGTCTTCTTCGGGCGTGGTACTTCTTCGAATGAGGAGGATTCATTCAGTGACCTCACGTATGGGAAGGCATATAAAGGCCTGATAGGCGTGATGCCAGAAGCGCAACACCTGTACAGTCTGCCTGCGGGCAAAACTTTCTCTAGTCAGCATGTTTCCTTCAAAAGGTATGCTGAGCGAGAGGGAGACGCAGAGAGGCTGAGAGCGCTGATTCCTGCGCGAGGAGATGGACACGGAGGACGAGAGGAGCAGAGAGCGACGAGGCGGATGATTGACGAGAGAGAGAGAGAGAGAGAGAGAGAGAGAGAGAGAACCTTTTCGAGAGGAGAGAGAGAGAGAGAATAACTTTATTTCTGGGACGAGGCTCAGTCCTTAGCGAGTGTCCCTCAGGTGAGGGAGGCGCACCAGGTAATCCTGAGCCCTAGAGGCGGTCAGGAGCTGTAGCTCGGGCAGGAGCTCCCGGTCACCTCCAGCATAACGTGATATACATTGTTGAATCCACAAAACACAATAAGGCTTTGCCTGCAAATATATCAGACGTTGCGCGATGTTTCCGCGCGGTGTATTCCATCCATGTGAGCGCACTTGCGACTGCAGGACTACTATATCACTGAACCATATGGGTGTTAGATATGGGTCTTTGATCCGAATGTGATGCTCAATATATGTAATAGTATGAAATTCACATTTGTTTTCTCTAGCGAAAGTAAGGAGGTTAATGAGTGCCCGCAACGCCAAGAAACGTTTGGCGTCCAGGTGTGGCCCCGCACGCCAGCCAGATTTATGGAAATGCGCCCCGAAATAATCGACTTCGCGCAAATGCAATCACAAGAAATTCCATTGGGGTGGGATGGGGGGGGGGGGACAGGGGTAAGCAGATGTTACCGAATATTCATATTCGGGAATTGTTTTCTCTCTACACCAACGGGTGCGGCATCAGACCTCTGTCAGAAAGAAATAGTATAATGCTTTATTACGTCGACACCCGTGCAGAAAAAGTCACTTGAGAAATTTAGTTCCCTCAGGATACCCCTCACTGGTCCGGAGTGACCGCAATCACACAGGATGGAACAAATAATGTTTGTCCACCTGCTCCACTTCCCCGAACTCGAAAGGTACGTCCTGCTTTGATCCGTTTTCAACTTTTATTGCGGCACGTCTTAGCTTTATTTTTATTTGCTGTTCAGTGGCTTAGGCAACGTTTTCATTGTTTCTTTTGCAAGAAGAGGCGGTGACTGTGCGCTATCCAATAGATCACGGAACATTTGGGACCTTTATCTCCCATAAGTATTACCGCCCTATATGTGGTTACATGTATATAACACGGCGATGTAAGCACGTGAAATATTAGATGAAGCAGAGTCGAATTGCTGGGTGATAATTACATACGATGCTATATCTTTGTTTGGGGGCCCTCTTTGTTACCAAATTTAAAGCGCACTTATGTGTATTTACCGCTTGCCCGTACATCCCAACACATGAAATCCGCTCGCTTAGTGTGGGCTTTTGAAGATTCAGTAACCACGCTTCGTATTTGCGAAAAAAAAAGAGAGAAGAAGAATCCGCGGGAGAATGCAAAGCCTTGAACACACGTCTCCCAGTTGTTTTCAATGGGACAGCATTTTATCAGCGCCAGTTTTATTTGGGGGCTTTCCCTTACTATATAACACTTCTACAATACTTTGCTGCAGTATGTTGTTGACATACACGCGTGTATGTAGTAGGCATACACTCAAATAACATTATAAAACACTTTTTAGCACAGTTGCGTTCACTGTGCTCGGCGCAGCGGGAGCGACCCAGAGTTACGCGGGTGTGCTGCGGCTGGTGCTGCGCTCGTCTGGCAAACTTCGCTGTCCGGAGCCTATGACTGGGACAAATCCTCTCCTTAAATAACACTTAAGGTAACGTTATTAGTAGACCTCAGACGGGAATAGAACCATCTAAACTCATTGACAGGCTTTATGCCTTTGTCTTCATGGGTACGCCGCCGCTTAGAATATAGCATGAAAAAGAGCTCAACGAGTTCGTAACGTTAGCACACAGGGTATGTGTTCAAAACACCAGCATTCCTCGGGCTAATACATCCCAAAATTTAGAAGCAATTACCCCCTGCTAACGGTTGAGCAGTCGTGAATTGACGTTGATCATATATAAAAATCACTTCTAGTCAAGTATAAAACTTGGCAAAAAGGATTACAAGTTTTTAAAAAAGAAAACAAACTTAAGCTTTTTTAATAAGGTTCTGAGACAAAAACGTTATTTGCTGTGTTCTTTTAATTAAAAATGACACATTGTTTTACTGAAAAAAAATTAAGAAAGTAGTGCATTGCACATAATTTTTCACCACGAAATATACACAAGGCAGCGCCCTTGCTTCAGCTCGCCGCGCAAATGTTACGGTCCACAATTCCCACACATTGCGAAGCAGCAGTGGGAATGTGGCAAAAATCACCTCCGCAACACCCTAAATTCTACACCGAGACAGGAGGTCAACAGCATGAGAGGTGGGCGGGTGAAATAGCAGTCCAATTTTCGTGACAGAGGCGTCACCGGAATATCGTATTTCGATATTTGCTCTGACACGAGCAGATGCGTGTCATTTTGATTTCTGGAACATTATACTTGACATTCCCAGTCAGAACAATTGTTTCCCCACACCTTTGATAGTCCTCATTTAATGTCCGAAATTATTTGACTTTCCCAGAGTGCGGAGACGGGCTAGTTGGCTCATGTACATCGAAAAAAAAAAAATCAGCCCGCAGTAACGGAACGGAAAGCAAGAAAGAGGGCACCCCGAGCGCTGACTTTTAATGAACACATTTTAATGCGCGTAGTCAGTATAATAAAATGAGAAAAAAACACATCAGTACGAAAAAAGGTAATATTGTAGATATGCTATCTGGTTGCCAACAAGTGGACAAACGGCTTGACGACGAATGCGTCCCTACCCTCGTTAATAAAAAGCTCCCACCTCCCCTCGCGGGAACCCCTGTGTAGATGCGACGCATAGGCGGAGCGGCGAAGGGACCGCGTTTTATAAAGCGCATAACGTTGAGGGGACTGCGTAAGCCGGTCCCAGTCGATGACGACGTTGGCGTACTTGTAAAGCGGCGTGGACTCTAGGTGTTTGAGCCAAGCGTGGATGTTGCTTCGCCGGAGAACCGCACACCGGTTATATGCGCAGCGCGCCCGAAGGAGAGGAAACCGCGGAAGACTGCACATGCGCCGGCCCCAGCGCGTCTGCCGCGGCTATGACGCAACGTGCAGCGTCTATGACGCAACACAATCCAACACAATCCAACACAATCCACTTTTATCCAATCCAAATTCAATCTAATCCAATCCCAGCCAAGCCAAGCCAATCCAATCCAATCCAATGGAATCCAATCCAATGCCCATCGCGAGAGAGTGTTCGCTATCGGAGAGGAGAGGGGGTGAGCGGCGGAGAGCGCAGCTGGCGCGGCGAGGAGAATGGGGGAGGGGTGGACAACGCCGACGACGACGACGACGCCGGAGGACAAGGCGAGTGAACCAGATGCTTTGCATCTAAAAAACCTGTATATCTCGCGTGTTCTCGTTCACTGTAGCGCTCGAGGATATTACTCTGCTCATACAAGGGCTCGCACGAGGGCTCCTTCTCGCATAAAGCAACATGGGTGGCAATGTTGCTACCAGCAGCGGATTTTATGGAATTGGCATCCACGGGAAGACAATTATTCGCTCATATTCGCGTTTGTTTGATATACGACCCACTGCCGGAGAGGAAGATCTCGTACACTGCTCTGGTCGTGCACTCCATGAAACACTTTGTGTGTCGCTTGTTGCAAACGTTGCTCCTTTGGTCTACCGAGTTTACAGCCTTGCAAAAGCTGACCCACTTTCTGGGAGCAGAAAACACCAACACGCACCCCTGAACGTTCCACAATCATTGTCAGTTTGTTCGAGACGCCGTGACTGTATTGGATGACCGTCGTCATCCTGTATTCTTTGCGCGCCCCGGGACGTGTTCCTACGCGCTCTTCCGTCAGCCACTTGTTGAACAGGGTACGGATGAGGTCCTCGATATATCCAGACATCAGTAAACGCTTCACCTGGTCCCGGAACATAACCTCTGTCTGATGATGGCACGATCTTAAGAGGGCGTTCTTCAAAGCGGGTGTAGCCACTCCCACGTTTTACGAGCTTGGAGTGGGCCGAGGAGTGTGGCAGCAGTGCCTTCTGTGCTCTCGGCGCGTATCCCCAACTCACGTGTTCATCGCTGATCCACAGCCTCAGTCTAGGAAATTTAGCTGCTCGTCAACTGGCAGTAACTTGGTGAGGACTTATTCCCGAAGTACAGAGGCGAATGCTCCGCACAAATTTCTTACCTTCATTACGCCTTCATTCATGTCTCTCTAGATCACCAATATGTCGTTTACGTAATGGAAGGTCCTCACTATGGTGCCGTACTCCAACACTTCCTGGAGACGTTTGTTCAGACTGGCCAACAATAGATCGCTAAGCTGTGGGAAAAGGCAGGAGCCGATGA
Source organism: Haemaphysalis longicornis (assembly GCA_013339765.2). Classification (NCBI taxonomy): domain Eukaryota; kingdom Metazoa; phylum Arthropoda; class Arachnida; order Ixodida; family Ixodidae; genus Haemaphysalis; species Haemaphysalis longicornis. The sequence continues at coordinate 41,537,837 of CM023452.1, read as the reverse complement.
GCACTCTCTGCTTCTGAATGAAGCCTTCACCACGTAAGCCTTCTCAAACGACCTAGTGGGCGGATGCGTCAGCACGCCGTCAGTCGACTTGTTGCCCAAAGAGATACTTTTTCTTCAATCTTTACTTTTACTGCGAAGAAATATATGTCTCAACCCCCCCCCAACCCCTGTTTTTCATTGCGTTAAAGCCGATTTACTCGTCGCCGCTGTAGCCCTCCCGCCACGGCCGACCCCTCTTTCGCAACGGTTATCACAACTGTTATTCCCCTCACACCCCGATGTATTCTCCCACAAGTTGCGCAGTCGACTGACAGCGGCGGGCAGCGCCATTATGATGCGGAGAATCAATGACGCCAGATGATGCGGAGAATCAATAGCAGCGCGAGTAGGTGTACAAACGCTGGAAAGCCACCACCACTGCCGCCGCCGCGAATGTAGCCGAGGCGCATTGCCGCCTCAAATTCCACCTCGCCGACTAGCGGCGGGTACTTGCCATTTGAAAGCAACTTGCCTCCTTTGGAACGCCTGCGTGAGCACTTAATTCCTTAGCTTGAAAGCCACTCCGAGCGACGTTGTCACGTCGGCGGCCCTCAGTGACCAGCTCATCATAGTTCTTCTGGCGGTATAATAATAATAGATCTTAGTTTGGCCGCGTATAAAGTCTCTCAATCTCTTTTCGCCGTTGTATTTCATGCCTAATTAATCGCCCATCCCGGCGGCCGGTTCAGGCATGCAAGGGTTGGGGGTTGAGGGAGGTGCATGCACACACAGCAGGACTTAATGCCGCTACCGATGACATTCCCGTTGGGGGGGCGGGATTTTTTAAACGTGGGAGTCTCATGGCTAAATGCGCCCTGTCAGCTGTCCTCGGCAATCGAATGGTTTGGGTGTGTGGGTTGGTGTGTTGTACAGATAGTGAGATGCCTACGACTGGGCAGCGAAAGGGACATTTACGTGTGTGTGCAATAAAATAAAGGTCGAGGCCTTAGAAATGTTGACTCGCTATGGGATGGACTCATGTAGTTTGCTCGGAGGAAGAAGAACGGAAAGTGAAGAAACGTCAATCCGAAGAGAAACGGGAATGGGCGCGGAAACGGAAAGGACAACTCGCTGCCGTCGTTGTTGTCGCCTGAAGTTCCAGGTAGTCCAGTAGCTGCGAATCCCTCCCGGATGAAGAGCAACTGCCCACTTTGAATGCGGACGTGGCCAATTTCACTTGTTCAGCTTAAGCGGCTTTCAGGGCGAAATTTTCGATTGTCCATCACTTTAAAGCAGCCGCTCATGACCGGTTGCCGGTTTAGGCTTGCACCTATTGAGAGCGGGATGAGAGCAGCGGGGGGGGGGGGGCACGCGCACGTAAGGTTTTATGTCTTTACTAATACCACCCATTGTGTTTGCGCGACAATTACTAGGCCATGAAACGGCCCAATACGACCGGTCCGGTGTCATTTGCGGTACAGTGGATTGGCTTTTTATTTTATTTATTTATTAGTATATACTGCAGGCCCTAACGGGACCCTTGCAGGAGTGGATACATAGGTTACATAAAACACAATAACGCTCCACAAGAAAAGAAAAGAAACAAAATATCGATACACACAGGATACTTCGTGATTCACATGCATACATTTTAGAAAAATCAATCTCTTCTAGACTTCAAAAAAGATTCCAGCGTGGAACAATTCACAGCATTGACCAGCAACTTATTCCAAAAACAAATGGCCATTGGGAATAAAGAATACTTATGTGTGGTTGACATGACTAGCACGCTGAAAAATGACCTTGTTATGGTTTGTCCTGAGTGAGTGTTTAAATGGGTTCCTGTAAGTACAGAGTGCGTGGTATCTTAAAATGACCGTGGTAGAGTAAGTATAGGAACTTTAACCTAGAAATTATTCTTTGTTTTGGAAGTGGGTTAATATTTGTTCTAATAATTAGGTTGGCGATGCTTGAATGCCGCGAATAATTAGAGTAGATAAACCGTTCAGCTAATTTCTGAATTCGTTCAATTTTGCCTATTAGGTGTGGTTGGTGGGGACTCCATAAGATGTCGGCATATTCTAAGGCAGGGCGAATAAGAGTCTTGTATGCATTTAATTTGACTTGGGTCGGAGCATTTCGCAACCTTCTTCTAAGAAAGGATAGTTTCCCTACCGCTTTTTTGCAGACGGTGTCAATATGGGGTTCCCAACATTAAGTTCGCTGAAAGCGTGACGCCAAGGTATTTCACCTGATCCCTTTCAGGGCTTTCGATATTTTCTAAAGTGAACGAAAAATTAAGAGGATGCTTCTTATTACTGAATGTGAGGCATTCGGTTGTAGATGCGTTCAGTGTCATACCCCATTTCTGGCACCAAGCGTAAATATTTTTAGTGAGTTGTTCAGCCCGATTTGGTCCTCTGATTGTCTTACAACTGTATATACGACATAATCAGCTGCCTTAAAGGCGCATCTGGATTGGCGACTGGATACAAAATTGGACATTATTGATATAAATAAGAAATAGTAGAGGCGCGAGCACTGAACCTTGCGGTACTCCCGAGTACAAATGGAGGCTATCGGACGTATGTGTGTTTACGGCTACACATTGTGTTCTGTTCTGTAGAAAGCTGGATATCCACGAGATTACGGTGTCGTCAATACCAAAAGCCGGTAATTTAGTGATTAAGGTGTTCATGTATGACCAAGTCAAATGCCTTTGAAAAGCCCAAGAGTATGGCATCAACCTGACTGTTGGTATTAATAGCTCTTGGCTAGGTCATTAGTTATTTCGGCCAGCTGTGTTAGTGTTGACAACCCAGATCGGAATCCATGTTGTTGGTTATAAATAAGGTTTGCGTTTCTAGATGTCTGATAAGAAATTTAAAAATTACGTGTTCCATCACCTTACAACACGTGGTTGTTAGTGAAACAGGTCTGTAGTTGCTTGGTTCAAATTTAGAGCCAGATTTTACTACTGGAATTTTCTTGCCCTCCGCCAGTCATCAGGAATAATCTAGGTATCCAGAGACATTCGGAAGATTATAAGGAAATATTTTGAATTCCAGGCAGCATATCGGTTCAAGAATGCATTAGCAATAGAATCGGGACCACTGGACTTCTTGTGTTCAAGGTCATTCAATAGATGTGATATTTCTTCTTCACTTATAAATACTCTTTCTATAGGATGCTCAACAGTATAGGCCGCCGGTGGTTCTTGTGAAGCAGTTTGTGTGAAAGCTGACTGGAAATAGTTACTAAGGTGATTCGCAATGTCTATAGGTTGAGTCAGTGTTCGATTCCCAGTTTTTATTTGCACAATGGTTGGCCTATCTTGTGACAGGTAGCGCCAAAATTTTTGAGGGTCATCCTTCATAAAACTTTGCAAAGTTTACACCGTAAAAAGGTGATTTCGCTTCACGTACTTTATCACGCATAGTGCCAACGAGACAAACTATTTCGTTTTTATCTCCCTTTGTGCGACGTCATCGCTTAATTTTTCGTTTCAACTGAATTATCTTGCGTGTTAGCCATGGGTAATCTTTGTTGACCCGTTTCTTTCTTTGAGATAAAGTTGCTTTCGCAAACCGATATTATTTCTTTCAAACGTGTCCACGATTCCGGAACACTGCTCAGGGCGCTGAATTCGCCACAGTTGCTTTCTAAAATCTTTGATGTAGCTTCATCGTCTGCGCGCACATAATCGTTTACGTAAAGGCACGGTCGTTTGGTATATGAGCGAGAAACTGTGATAGGCCATGTCAGGACAAGCAACAATGATCTGAAATACTTTCTTCTACGCTAACTGTGCTGTTTCGAAGTCTATTGCTAACGAACACGAGGCCGAGAAGAGAGGAGGACGACGCCTGAATTCTGGTATGTTCGGAAACTAGTTGGTTCAGCGAAAAACTGAACCCAGCAAAAAAGCAGCTATTCCGCACTTATGGCATCTCTTATCGTAACACATGTCAGCCCAATTTATTCACAGCACAATAAAATCCGTGTTATTATTATGTTTGACCTTGAGTTTGTGTGCTTCCAAAACTGAAGCGAAGCATAGGGCGGGCGGTATACGCCAGCAAGTAATATGGTCTTACCAGAATAAGATGCTTCGCACCATAAGATTTAGTGTTCGGGAATTTCTTTACGAACAGAAAACGTGATGCTGTTTTTAATGGCTATCGCTACGCCACCCGCTCTGGAAGTCCTGTCGTTACGGAGTAGTTTGCATGATGCCGAATTACTTCACACTCCAACACAACAGCATGTAGCCAAGTTTCGGTAATTACTAGCACATGCGGGTGATGACACAGAATTAAATTTTCAATTTCATTGAGCTTGCTCATTACGCTGCGGGCATTGAAGGAAAGATTCTCATGTTTTTGGTCATCCGTGTCAATCCGCCTTCTGAACAACACGTCTTGCCCTTATAGCTTGCTTTTGTGCGTGGAATACCCTGCAGCAGCTTCTACTCTGGCATTCTGTACGGTGTCCCAGAGAAACATTTTGCTATAGACTTTCAGCATGTCGAATACGAGGAATGGGTTCGCTTCCTGTGCCTTCTCTGCAACACAATGCCACATGTGACTGCGCACATCTCGTACTCTTTTCGAGAAATCCTCCCCAAATCGATATTTATGTCCCTTTTAATTTGTTACAGCAAGAAAGGATTGGCGTATTACACAAACGATAAGGCATGCCTACGACGTGGAAGGGAAAGAAACAGCTCTATGTTTCTCCGCTTAGCATAAAGATCGCGTTTTTTTTTTTTCAAATTTCATTCGGGTATAGTTTGCTGGCAAGCATGCTTAGTCGTAAATTATTAACAAAGACGTTTTGTTTCATGTACTCCGTGAAGGACGCGCAGCTTCGCAGGGTCATAGGTTTACACAGTGGGGAAGGGCACTAATTTTTCTTCCTTCTGTTTTTTTCTGTATTTTATTATGTTGCCTTGCGTGATATAAATCTTATTCAGCTGTTAGTCAAGTGCCCGTGTTTGTCTCTTTCTTGTCTTCCGTAGAGTTTCTGTGCGCTGTATTTCCGCGATGTTTATGAACCAACTAGCCCGTATTCATACTCTAGTACAGATTTTTCCTTCTGCATTTGGCTCTTTCAACCCTTTCGGCCTTCCTAAGCTCCTCCTTTTTGCATCAGTCTCCTGGAGCCAGCGACATGCCGTTCCCACCTATACTCGTATTTTATTGAAAACCTGTAGATCCCAGAAGAATTACGCTCACTTGTTGGTCCCCTTGCCCCTCACGAGTTCACGGCCTGCGTGAACTTCGTATAGGCTGCTCCGAAGCGTGGCACCAACAGCGATTTTTCACGGAAAGACTCAAGCTCACCTGTTTCCGGAACACCCCTCCTGGTTTTGGTGAGCAAAGGTTTTTCCTATAACTACGAACAACGCACAGTGTGGCTGATTTTATGTGTTGCAAGGTGATGGCGTTTTTTCTGAAGAAGGCTCGGCGGCCATGCACCGGCCAGGCGGTCCATGTGAGTGATGGCGCAATCCTTCCTTCGAAAGTAGAGAGCACGCTTCGCCTCGGCCAAAGTTTCGACCTCACTACGAGCTGAACAAAGTGGAAATGTTGTCTCTCGTGAGATGCTGCGCATAAAGGGCAAAGAGCATGATGTGACTCGGTGCTTGAGCGAGGGCGTCGATGCGCTCCCAGCCAAATCCAAGCACTGCCTTGTTCCGGACCAATAGGATTGTCTCCGCCCGGAGGGATGCTGACTTAAACCTCATTCACTCTCATAAGCAAGGTGGGTTTGCTGTGCTGCCATCAACCCTCTTTCCTGAGAAGGCGAGGGAGGCCATTCTGAACAACTTGAAGGCCGTACCAGATGTGAAACTTCAGAAAGTGAAGAATGAAGCCCGAAAGTGCTGCGAGGAGCTTCGCTGACGAACCTTGCAAGCTCGATGAAGAAAAGCACAGGGCTTCCTCTTCGAAAATATTTCTTTTCTGTCAAGACACGCAAGTCGTGAAGCCCTTGCCGAGTGATCATCTCTCAACGCAGCACTTTGCAGCATGCCGTTGTGCAGTTTCTGCAAAGGTCGCTGTCTTCCCTGAACGTTGATGACCTGTTGTTGGTCCGGACACCGCAATATGTGTCACACTTTATTGACGCGACGGCCTGCCAGGAGGCGTTAATGCCCAATCAGTCGACATCAAGGATCTTTATCAGTCTCTGCGACTCCCTCCTTTTACGAGGTGGTCAGTTGAAGGCATCGACATTACGAATCCGTTCGTATTCTTAATGGCTGCGGGGACAGTGCAAGCGGTTTCATGAAGTTACTGGCGTTCTACCTCCGATCCACCTTCGTTGTCTTTTGTGGTGAATGCTTCATTCAGAAGCAGAGGGTGTACATCGGCTCCTGCTCTTCTAGAACTGAGAGATCTACTGTTCGACAACCTGGACTAACTTCTGCCAGAAGCGTTGGAGGACGGCCCCATGGTGAGGACCTTCCGCTGCGTGGACGTCTTCTTGCTGATCTACATGGACAGGAATGACGGCGTAATGGAGGTAGACAATTTTGTCCGGAGCCTTTACCTCTATACTTTGGGAATTCTTCCTCACCAGGAAGCTGGCAGTTGATGCGAAGCTGAGGTTCCTTGACCTCAGGCTGTGGATCGGCGAGGAACATGTGCGTTGGGGATACGCGCCGAGAGCCTGGAAAGCATGCTGCCACACTCCTAGGCCCAACTCCAAGCTCGTAAAAAACGGGGTGGCTACAGCTGTTTTTAATAACGCCCTTTCAATCTTCAATCAGCATATAGAGGCTATGTTCCGGGGCAAGGTAAAGCGCCTACTAATGTCTGGATATCCCGACGACATCATCCGTAGCCTGTCCAACAAGTTGCTGACAGAAGAGCAGGCTAGGAACACGTCCCAAAGCGCGCAAGGAATACAGGACGATGAAGGTTTAGGCGTACATTCGCGGCGTCTCGCACAGACTAAACAGGATTGTGGAACGCTCAGGCGTGCGTGTTTTTTCTCGCTCCCAGAAGTTGGGCAGCCTTTAAAGGCGGTGAACTTGAAAGGAACCGAGGCGGAAAGTTTGCAACAAGCGACACGCAAGACGTTTAATGTAGTGCACGACCAGAGCGGTGTACGAGATCCCCTGTCCTTCAGTGGCTCGAATATAAGACAAACGGACGATGCCTGAGTGATCGACTTCGCGAGCATGCCAATGCCATATAATCCGCTACTGGTAGCAACTTTGCCACACATGTTGCTTCATGCGTCAACGACCCCTCGTGCGAGGCCTTGTTTGAGTAAAGTCATGTGTCAACGAGACCTACGGTGAACCGCCGCGGTGGCTCAGTGGCTAAGGCATTATGCTGATAAGCACGAGGTCACGGGTTCGATTCTCGGCCTCGCGGTCGCTTTTCTGATGGAGGCGAAAAGCAAAAACGTCTGTATGTACGAGATCTCTGCGCACGTTATAGATACACAGGTGGTCAAAATTATTCCGGAGCCCTCCACTACGGCGCGCCTCATCGCCTCCGTTGCGTCGGCGCGTTAAACCTTACAATCAATCAGCGCTACAGTGACCAGAGAACAAGCGAGATCTGTGAAGCTCTTTCGATGCACGAGCGAGCGGGCGCATGCTTTAGCAAGGCGTCAGTCGACTTGTTGAGCAAGGATATAGAATGTCTACAAACATAACTTTTTTTGTGTTCTTTCTGCAGCTTGTTATTGTGCCTCCCCGCAATAAAATTTATTCAGTCGCTTCCAGCGCCCGTGTTTGTCGCTTTGTCGTGTTTCGTTCCGTTTCTGTGCGCTGGTTTCTGCGATTTGTCTTTCCCCGTGTTCGTGACAGTTAAAACGATCGTGAAGCTTAAAATTATATTTCTTTCTAAAGTTTTCCGGCCATGAACACGACGACTATAGCTGCAAAGCCTAGCGATAAACAAGTAAATAGGCTTTTATAAGCCTGCCACAGCTCAAAGCATATAGCAACAGCCTTGAAAGGGTATCTAGGAAAGTTAATGACACGTGGACAGGCATATTTCTTATTCCTTATAAATCATCCGTCAGTTTACAGTTCGTGTTACTCTGTTCGTACGTGAGTATTTCTGCTCTCTTCGCAAAGCCCTTTATGGGAATCCCTTTCGTCAGTAAAGATATTGCGGCAAACCCTTCCTTTTGATTGTGTGTTTGTGCTTTGTTGCAAGCGCCGGGGCCATGGAGCAGAGCAAGAATAGAGAGAAGAGGAAATGGCCTTTGGCAAGTACGGTAGAGCGACCAGATTAATAGAGAGTTTTAGCGAACCTTTTTAACAGCGAAGCTTTGTACCTTACTAGCCAAGGGTTCTGTCGCGACCGTCGGCGTCAACAGAAACTCCCGCGAATAAATAAAATAAATCACTGGCGCAGACATGAGTCCAACCTGGACTGAATACGGAAATGGAGCGAGAGCCTGTTGTCTTACCGATTGAGCTACGAGCGCACGCGGATCCTCAGCTGCGGGATTACTCCTTGCGTTCTCGGTGTATGACCAGGTGTAGGGTCAAGTGATCCCTCGCGCCGCTGTGCGCCCCACCCACGGCACGCATGACAGCTCACTTCTCCGTCTCTGCTGACCGTTCTATGGATTACTTCGGATTTCGGGTGTGCAGTACACAACTCAACGACCGATTCGTAAGGAACGAACCAAAACAGTTTCAAATGTGTTCGTCGCATTCGACCCCAGGTTTTGCGCAGCTGCTACAAAAAATAAAGAACGTGCTATACGTACAGTGTAACGTGTGATTAACAGAAGCGGGCCGTGGTCACCCATGGTAAGTAGAGTATGAAGCTACGTCTTCAAAATACCTCCACAGGGTGGATTGGCCCGCACATTCTTACAGTCCGCTCCGCTTCAATAGCAGGGTGAGCGTCATAGCGCATGCGTGGCGCCCTACGGCGCACGCGGTGTTACCGGAGCCTGACCTCGCTTTGCTCGCCGGGCTGGCTGAGCGGACCGTCGAGGCAGCTTACCCTACTCCGCCAAAGCCAAGGTGGCGGACCGCTGAAACAGCGGCTGAAACAGCGAACGCCGTTTATTTAGTTGAAACATGAGCGTCCGACGGCTAAAGTGGTGCTGAATAGGCAAAGATCTCACACACCACAACGACGTTTTGAACGCAAGCGAGAAACGTCGGCCGAAGCGAGGGCCTGCTTTAATGCAGCTGCGAGATAGTCGCTTGGTGCTGGAGAGAGACATTTGCAGAGAGATACATGGTTCTGCAGCTCTGATAGAGACGCTTGGAGACACACTTCGTCTTGTCTATTCGAAAGTTCATCTACCAGGATTTACGGACACGCGTCGCCGAAGCCTTATTGCGCCCTCTCACGGCTCTTCGCTCGCCCGGGCGTAACTGAATGGCGCAGAAAACAAACGGTCGCCATTCATAATGGAGACAGCTAGGAAAAACCAATCCAGGAGATCTGTAGCGCTACTCCAGGGGCAGGCATTGGCAAAAGTTTTATCTTGTACGACTACCTTACGAGCCTCCCATGGCATGCACCTAAACTTTTTTCTGTTGCTGCCTATGAGAAGAACCTGGATTTCAGGTTCTGCGGCCTTGGTGAACACAAACTTGTTGCGTTCAGAAAACAGATAACAAAAACATCTTCCGTGTTTGAATGGTTCAGGTTGTGGGCTACAAACCATTTATTGCAGATTTATTGCAACGTAGTTTTTATAGCTTTCCTGCTACAGTTTTCATGGCCAGTAAGAGACGCATCGGTACCAGCTTAGAAAAACATAAGCTACGTGGTGCCTTCCGGTTTCGAAACCGCTCCCGTTTCGCTCCGCTGAAGCTTGTCGAATTATGAAAGGAGTGTGGGGACGGATGGTCCCCATAAAACAAAATCTGCGTCGCCAAGCTCCCATCGGTATGGAAAGCGCCGTACCGTATTGGCTCATTGCGCTGTAAAAAAAACGTCGCAAATTGGGTTTCCCGAAGTAAGTTAGACCAGCATCGATGTTGCCAAAAATCTTAGGAGTCCACGCTCACAATACTTCCCGCACTTTTTTATTACAATTTCATTCTTAGAGAGAGTACTATGCAGTACAGTTGTTGCTCTATGGTAAAAAATGTAAGCACATTGCTTTAAAACAACCAAAAATATAATCCCGCTCTCGCGATCAACCGTTTGAATACCATGTTGCTTTGAAGAAATAAAGCCAGCCTGCAACAATAGAATCAATTCGAGAGTATAAAATGTTGGGGCGCAGGTGCCATTGGCCTGTGTAACTAAAATCCGCTAAATGAAACATTATTAGGAACTGTAGCTGCGAGTAAAATACCTCGTAAAATATATTCTACCATTGTATGGCTCGGATAAAAATCATAATACATACGTCAGAGCCATTACTTCCCTGAACACGCCGAAGCGACGTTCCAAAACCGCAAAAACCGGATTGTCTTCGTACCAGAAGGTGGTGTTCGATTTTGGTGGGACGATGGGTCCGTTCTTATCGCCCTGACACCTTCGCTACCGCGCGTACAAATTCATCTGGGGTATTAAGTTAGGCGGGAAATGTTGAAGGAGGTCAGCTTACCCACGCAATGGAAGACATCTGCAGGAACAGCTGCTTTGAAGAGTGACGGCTTCCTGTACTGTAAGCACCAGCCTTGAATGCCATGCCCAGTGGCTCTCCCCGTGCCGAAACATCGCGTTTTATGCACCGAAACTTAATTTCCGAGTAGCCAGGTGCTCTTTCTTTGCCTCCGTTTATTTCGTCGTTCGGCGTAGTATGTGTTATTCTATGGATAAAGGTAATGATTATTTTTTACGGGTTAATAACATGACGCGGACACTAAGGTATGTTAACCGAAAACTCCAGCGTTGATGTCAATACGGAGTTCCACGGTCACAATGTGTATGTAAGAGAAAACTAAGCATGACCACGTGGTTTAGACAAGGTAAAACTCATTAGCCGAATACGAAGTACTCTTGCTCCCCGTTTCGCCTCTCAGTGAGACGGGATCAGTCGCCCCTTTTGTTAACACGGAAGCGGGATTCAAACCATTTTTAATGACATCATTAGGTCATATAAGTACTCAGCCACCTTCTAAAAATGCTCAGCCCCTTTAGAAAATAGCCTTCTGAAATATTTAAAACACAATCCCCTTGTAATTATAATACTGTTCTTGTTAACACGTTATATCACTTTTGTATTGTTCGAGGAGGATCTCCTTTTCGTTACTCAAATCAGATGGGTCTTGAATCAGGTTTTAACGACTCATTGTTATGAACTTTCTCGAACGATATGTTTTTTAAAGGAATTTTTTTTATCTACATGTAACACTTTTTTGAAGTACACAAGATAAGCTTCTTCCTTCGACTTCCTTTAGTTACACTCTGCTGGTGTGTTTCATCGCTGCATAAAATATTTCAAATGTTTTTTTAGAAGTGTTTTTTGCTACCTTAGGAATCAGCAGCACCACTTTTCTAATACATCCCAACGAAATTGCCTATATCTACACTTGACGAAACGTTCATTAGTTGCAATGTTCCCGCTGACATAATGTAATTTAAGAAGATCATTTCCATATTTTCAGTTTATTTGTGTTGTGGCGGCTCAACCTTAAGTTGTGTAGTGCAGCAGGTATCTGTACCAGAGTGTGTTTGCGTGCACACCTGCATGACAGAGGAATATGTTGCGCAGCCCCCGTGAACATTTTAAGCGCAAAAAAGGGCAATATACTACCTGGTATGAGGTTCAAGGACGCACAAACCGCCCTCACTAATGAAGGGGTTCTTCGCAAGTTATTCAGTACCTCTCTTCGAAGATGTTTTCGTTATTGTCCCTCCTTTTAAGTTGAAGGCTCCGCTTCCGCTTCCCCTTTGAGTCGTTAACCATCCCATCAACGCCCTTATAAGGCCCGTATGCGCTTCAAAAAAGAAAAAGGGAAGCGTGGGTATTTGTTTTCTCGTTTGTGGGACCAGACTGCCGAATGTTCCCCTGTTACTAATCGGCATATTACCAAATGCCCAACGCCGATACGCCATGCGACGACGGGCCTTATCCCAGGCCAGCAACTAGCGACTACAGATATTTTTTTCTCTCTGTAGCTACGCTGTGGTGGTGGTGGTTGTGGTTTGCGATGGGAAAAAGAAAGAAAATTCACTGGGGATATTTTGAGCTCGACAGGGAGCTTACCTGCATACAACCTAGTGCAGGGAAAGGGAAGCAGAGGGGGAGTGATAGGATAAAGTAAAAAGACAGACACCTTAGCTATGATAAAAGCGACTTTAAGATATATAAAAGTGCCCAAATTTCACTCATGGAATTTGTATACACTTGGAGCAACATCAAAAGTTCGTAAAAACATCCTTCGCTCCCAGGGCGCCATCGGCTGCTCTTGGTTCAGCTTCTCACTATGGACGATTAAGAACGTTATGGGAAAACGTGTTTGAACTCTTACGAGTACCACACCAATACCCCTACGTCTTGCATTAGGGCTTTGAAATTTGGATCAAATGCTTATACGAAGAGGAATAACCCTAGTTTCTTTTTTGTGATATTCTTTTTTATTATTCTGCTACGACTGTTCCCAGAGCAAAACGACGGCCAAGCTGTCGCTCGCCGTCTTTCTTTGGCGAATGCAAGGGCTTCTCATGGCGGAAATCCTCGCCGCTACCCAGCGGCGACACGCAGCATCCTCGGCGGCTTTCGCGCTTATGGGCACCTTGGGGCGATTTTTATTCACGTGTTCACGCGTTTCAGCGCGTCAACGTGGGCTGAGTCGGACAGACTGCTTTCCGCTGTGGCCGCAAGCAAACATCTGCAAAAGCACTAGCATTCCCTCAAATGCTGAGACGTGGACCTCTCGCATTTCTTTCAGCTTCTCCCCACACGAACCACCACATCCCTTAAAGGGACCCTGCAACACTATTTGTGCCGTGCAAGTAAACCTGCGCGATGTTTAGCTTACACGGCCAGGAATACCTGAGCCAAATATTACACGTACACGTTGAGCGGTTAGGACGCACATCGCTGTGAAGGACGCAGATAAACCAAACGCGGTCTTTTAAACTCTCCTTAATATGCACCCCTAGCATGGCCTAAGCGACCGTCATTTTGGCTATGGCTGTCCTATTGGCTATCGCTGCTCAACTTCGCTTCTTATTTCTCAATTCCTGAGACGATCCGCCGTCGTCGACGCTGTCTATCAACCACTTCTATGCATGAATCTGTACGCATGATTGTGCTGTTTCTTTCGTGTTTTGATTGCGCGCGGAGTTTGCGTGACGGACTCAATCCTCCGCTTTCCACGAAACCACTCCACAACAAACGTTTATTGCTTCGAAAATGCACTATTAAGCAAAAAGGACTAAAAGTTCGTCTTTTGGGGGACTAACTGCCTGTTCCACAATCATTACTCCTTCTGAGGTCTAAATGTGAGGGGACGAACGGTTAGTCCGCCACCCGGTTGGTCCATTCCGATACTCCCCAAGGATGAACTGCTGAAAGTCGCAGTAAAAAAAGTTCCTCAACAGCAGGGACAGGACCCCTGACGCCCGCAATTATACATATGAAACCCCACACGCTACCGCTATACCACGCCACCGGACGGATTCTCCAGTAGATAATTTTCAAGTGTACAGCGATGCTAGGTGATGCATTCATTGCAACTGGTGCCGGAATTTCTATCCGCGCAAGGGCCCGTTAACACGATTTGCGCTTTGCTAACTATAGGGACTATTGCTCAGTTAGATTCTATGTACAGCCTCATAATCATAGGTTTTTCTCGTAAAGAGCAATCAACTCGTCGCTTATTTGAGATAGATGGCTGCTTCATCGGACTACTCGTGTGTTTCCACACAAATTAGCGCCAACTAAGTGTATTCTTAGTGTTCGATACATGTGGTACGTGCTCTAGGTATCGTGTGTGAAAGCGGTTGTCTGTGTGAGTGTCAGAATAGAGAAATAGACCATATTTTCCTGCATTAGCGAAATGCAATTCGGTGTCGCTTAGCCCGAATTCTTCAAGTTAGCCTCGCTAGACGATCGGGACTGGGAAATGCTACTGGGTTTACAGCAGTTGTAGCATTGTCATAGCTTTGGTTTACAAGGCAATTATGTACCGAGTGTAGAAGAAAACTTTAAGACGCTTACCTGTGGCAAGAATTTTTATTTTGAAGTTGTTGTCACCAGGAACTAATGCGTTGTTTCTCGTCTTTTAAGCATATACATATTTATTACGCTTGCGAATCAACATTTGCCATTGTCACTAATATTTGTGTTATTGTTGCCGGGCTTGAAATCTTTCATTGGCCGTTATTACCTCGCCCGAATCGTATGCAATACAGCGTATCAACATAACCTCACCGAGAAGCGTCTGTCGATCGCGCTTCGCCGCTTCTTGCCATTACCAGCCGATCGATTGACGCTAGGCGCTTTTCGTATAATTAACATCGATATTTTCGTCCGTGCCACCATGTAAAAGACCCAATGACTGCAATGGCTAGTGCTTTAGAAATCTGAAACTGTCCACAGACATATGCGCGAAATGGCAACGACGACACCATTACAGGGGATTAACTACGCAGCAAAAAGACTAAATGCTAGCGTTTCGTATTCCCGTTGCTCCTTATAGATCGGCGGGGATTAACAGTTAGTTCCGCATTTGTGCACACGGCACACACTCTGCTACAGATACTCCCCGTGAAGATGAACTCTTGCCCGCGAAGACTAACAGCTATATTTTCGCCCCTATTTTAGTCCTTTTTGCCGAAGAGAGCGTCCGAACAGCGTGAGCGCTTGCTTGCGAGCAGGCAGCTGTGCCTGATTTGGTGTGGCAATAGGCCGGAAATGGACCCCTGGCCGTTGCAGAGAAGAGGAGAAAAGTACCCGGCTTGTGCTATATCGAAGGCCACCGAATGAACGCCACGAGCCTCCCCTCTCACTGGGAGAGAGCGCGCAGCTTTCGTCGCTTTGTCCGCGATCGAGTTGAGAGAAAACAATTATGCGAGATTTCCAATCGCGCGTAGTTTCGGCAATAGTGAACGGATTTTCATAATCCTTAAGGGAGTAGATGGCTGGGGCAATAGGATTTACACAGAAATACATTCCGAGCAGTCGATCGTAAGTGTTTCAGGGTCCCTTTAAGCACAAGAGTTATTTACCACCTGCTCTCCCGTATTCCTGAAAGAAGTGCCGCGGCATATTGGTCGGGAGCAGTGCGACACCTGAAACACGTCCACATACGCCTTTAGTTCTCCTCGTACCTTTCGCTGCCTGCGTTGAGGGCCAGCACCCGTAGGAGGCCCGCTATCCGGCATAGCGCGTTAGGATGTAGTGGCCGCCCCTATCTATTACGTGTATACTTAATAGATAGCGGCGGCCGCTACATCCTTGTTACGTGGTATAGTTTGCTGTGCAAAGGTGTTTCCCTTCCCGTCAGATCCAGAGGTCTCGTGGCTTTACGAGCTAAGGCTGTCGACGCTTCATGTCGTCGTCTAACGTCATCGTCGATGTAGTCACGGCACTAAAGAAACCGAGATACGCGCTTACGCCTCACGCGAGGGCGTAACGCGTACAAAAAGGACACATCAGGACACTCGTTTTCCAACGCCTCGCGCTAGAACGCTTCGTTCTTCAAGCAAAGTTGTATAACTCTACCCAAAATGGTTTCATCTCCGTGGGCAAAAACGAAAAAGCGCCAAGAATACACATATAGACTGCATCATTCGCCCCTCCCCAGGTTTGACCTTACTTGAGATGGCCCGGGATTTCTTTATATTTATTTAAATGACGCATTAGCTGAGTGAATATTGAAGAAACGATTCTCTGAAAAATACATACGCACGCGCCGATCAGTGATCTGAGGAATAAAATTAACCAAAAACGTATGTATTGGCTGCTCACAGCCACCGTCGTAACAAAAAACAAACCACACGGGAAAGGTGAACCCAAAAGTAACGCAGAGATCACCAATGCAGCAAATATGAAGTTTGTAGCTACAGATATAATAAACAAGTAAATTAAGAGCCGTTTCATCAAACCATCTTTCCAACTCGTGTACACCTCCATATTACCCGACTCCCTCTTCTAAATTTGGTGGCTCGGTATATTCTTGATCCTCACGATGATTTCCACGTCGCCTGTTTTGACAACTTTAGCCGTGTGGTCTGAAACACGCCGGTTGGGCTACTAGGCCGGCCTTTCCTGCCCTTCGCGGGTGCATTCGTTTCCGTTAACCTCAAAATAAACGTGAATTTTCACATACTTCGTTGCTTTTTCTGTGCCGTTTGTAGAAAAGGCACGACCACATGAAAGCAAGCATAGTTAAACAAATGCCTTTAGTAAAAAAAAGTTAGGTACTAGAACTTCAAGGAAATTATTTGGTCGAGATTCTTTTTTTCCCACTTCTGCCTCGGTACCCTTTCTACAGGCCCAATTCTTCCAGGACCATTTTTCTAAACAAAGCTTTGTACCTCTACCAGCAAACGATTCCTCCGTGGCGTGCGGGACAAGAAAGTCCCAACGCGGTTGGGGAGCAGGAGAGCGGTTTTCACTCCCGGAGCAGGATGTTCGCGGCGCGGCGAATGGTTGCCCAGGGTTCCCTGCGCGCTGCTCACACCGGCGCGCCCGTCGGCGGGACGGCTTTGTCGTCTGCTTCAGCGGCTGTTGTTTTAGGCCTGTTTTTGCGCAGCTTCGCGTCCATTGCGCGCTTCCTTCGCATGGATTGATTAACTTCTTCTACAGCACCCCCTGGTTAACCGGACCCGACAGAATTAAGTGGTCCTACGGCAAAGATACTTAAAGGATTGGTTTGCAGGGTGGAAAAAAAAATGTAGAAACAACATAAAGACATCTCTCCGCTAAAGAAACGCTACCTTTTCCGCACTGCTTGCCACGAATGGGACTCCGTTTTTCTAAATTGGTGAATACCGATTCTGTTGTGCTTTAAGAGGTATTACAAAAGGCTCAGGAGCCACTGGTTATCTCGAATAGCGATTCTAAAAGTTTCCTTACCTTTCTCGCCATTCTCAAACATACTAAACTAACCAGTTAAAATCGGTATAAATGGGAAACACTAAGCTCACATGGCGAATTGTTCCGGTGTCTGCGCTTGTGTCGAGCTAGGAAAGCAGTATTCCAAACAAATCTTCTCCTAAAGGAGTACTGACACCAATTTGCGGCGTTAATATTATTGTACAGCTCGCTGCCTTTGCTGAACAGAATAGTCTGGCATAAATATGAGCGGCCTGCGACGCAAATAACATAGTTTAATTGGATCTCATTTATCGCGCCGATGGAACAGCACGCGGAGCGGCACTCAGCAAATAGACATCAGCGTGAAATCATCCCGTGTTAACCAAAAGAAGTGACGCGAGCACCGCTCCTCAAAAACTTGTGACGTCACTTCACACGCGCGGCCCCGCCAGCGGCGACTGGGCTCTGGCGCATTCACAAACGGATGCACGAAGCCACAGCTACACACATAACCGCTGCTCACCACCTGGGAGGCAACACTACGAGCGCGGCCTCCAGCCCGGGTCCGTGGCATCAGAGGTGGTCATTGCTGAACCCGTAACCAGCGGAAGCCGCCGGCGGTGCGGCAGACAAGCGCCCCGTTGGCGCGGGGCGCACCGCTGCGGGAAGTGACCGCCTGGGAGCAGGTGGCTGCCCGGGCCCTGTGCTCAACCGGCCCAGCCTACTTCTCCGGCGGGGCCAGCGGACCTTCGGCCGGCTGACGAAATCAGGTCAACCGGCGGACTGTGGCGAACTATGTGGTGGCAGTGCGGTGCAACGCGGACGTTGGCGCAGTTGCGCATGTTCGGGTTTGGACTTCCCTGGACTTGCTCAAGGAGGTGTGCCAGGCAGCGAAACGAACGGTGAGGTCATCGTTAGCCGGAGCCTTCGAGGTCGAGCGGCTTTGGTCAAAGGGGGGAGGGATGTGGAGATTGCGGAGCTCCGCCATCTTTCCTATCTCTCTCGGCCCGCCGCGGAGGCGAGAGGGGTGGTACCTCTCTCGTCGCGGTGGTGCGCTACCCCCTCCGGGAGGATGCCCGTGAGAGCGAGGGGGCGCGGCCGAACCCCTCACGTGACAGGTTTGCCCGGAAAGTCCGGCGGCCTGGTCCGAGGCGGTCGACGGAGGAAGGGTCTCTTTGGATGCGAACCATCGTCGGGAGCGGCCGTAAGTACTCCTTTTTGGCCTGCCTTTGTCCGCCCTCGCGCCTGTCTCTCCCGCCCTGGCTAAGGTGGTCTTGGCGGTGTAGAACGACGCGCCCGACGTCTCCTTCATTGCATTGCAATAAACGTCGGAGTGGGAGAATTCTGTGTCTTGTGTTCCTTGCTGTTCGCTGCCGCGACGCCAAGTTGGCGATCCGTGGCGGTGTTCAGTGGAGCTAGCCTTGCGGCCGGATCTCGAGGATCGAGCTAGGCCGCCCTCAGAACCCTGGTCCCCACAACACGCGCGGCCCCGCCAGCGGCGACTGGGCTCTGGCGCATTCACAAACGGATGCACGAAGCCACAGCTACACACATAACCGCTGCTCAGAAAGGCACCGTTGGCAAAAATAAAGTTTCACACACAGGAAAGGAAGCGATAATATAGCCCGGAATCGCAATAGAAGTCGCCATCAGGAGTATTATTGAAAGCGGTCATCGAATTTGCGCCGCAATGGTAGGCCTAGAACCTTTAGGCCGCTCAGCCGTTCAGCTCCGGCGGCGGCGTGGTCGAAGCAACGCCCCACCGGCCTCCGCAGTGCTTTGAAGTCTGCACAAAGCGGTGAGGTGATGCCGGGATTCTGTAATGCATGTTTTGGGCTGAAAGCGCGGGAAATTGAAATTAACAATTTTCAGGCCATTCAATGTAATTAATTATCGCACGCTGAAGTATTTAAAGTGCAGTGTCGGGTTCGCAAGAACATTAAGCATCGATAAAAGCAATATTAATGGATCATAAATGTTTTGTGTCAGTACTCCTTTAAAGGGTGAAGGCGAAACTCTCTATCGTCTGGGCCGACCTACGCAGGCGCTCGGAAGGTGGGTCTCGGGCTTCAGATTTCATGAAAGCTTGGTTGTCTGTTCTTGGTTCTTTTACTTTACGTGTGGGCTTCCAGTGAATTGTTACAGCTTGGACCTCTCGACTCGTCGAACCTTCTGACTCATCTCAGCGGCGTCAAGAGGCGCAGGGTGAGTCAAGAGGTACAGTGAGTCAAGAGATACGAGTCAACAGGTCCACGGTGACTCAAGAGTTCCAACGAGACAAGAGATCCAAGGAGTCAAGAGATCTAATATTGGGCGCTTTGACGAGTTGGATCTTCGGACTCGTTGGACCTCTCGAATCGTAATCCATGATGTTTGAGGGGGTGTTCGCTCCCGCCTCCTTCCAGTACTTGGTAGCGAGTAGTTTTTCTCTCCCACTACCTATGGCATGTCAGTCCAGGGACGGAGTACGCAATGACTGTATAGATACAGATTTGAATTCTTTTTAAACTACGGACGATGACACGTGGTTACAAGTCAGGACGTACTACTAGAGAATATTCAACTTGACACAAAAAACAGAGAAATACTTAAATTCACTCAGCTAAACATATTTAACTTACGCTGGTCCTTTCGTTCACTCTACGTTGGTCAACGGACCCTTCTCTCTAGCTTGTCTAGATCACCACCTAAAACACCAAACAGTTTGGTTTTATTACACATAAACCACGTTCCCATAGATGTGTCCCAGCAGAGTGTGAGGAGTACCTGCCACCACACTGTAGGCATCTGATTGAACATGACAACAAACAGCATTGTTTCTACGCAAACGCTCACGTAACCAACACTCCCACTCAGCAACCATAATGTATTCATCAAAATACAAGTTCACCACTAATAAAACTAAACCAAGTTCGACCAGAAAGGCTGGCCAATCACCCTTGGGCGACGTCTTACACAAATTTGGCGCAGTCTAACACATTGACAGGTGTTATGCATTTGTCTCTATCCGCTACGCAACCGCGTAGAATATATTGAGCTGAAAAAAAAGCAGAATGAGTTCGCGACGTTTCACCTGAAGGCATTATTAAACACAGTCCTAAATATCGCGTTCATGAAGCAAAAATTTGGCAGTGTCACAGTTTCTGACACATCGTTGCGTGTTAGACAGAGTGTGTACGATGCCTTTTGATAGAGACCTTTATATATAAACGAAACTTTACCCAAATAAGGATATTGGCTAAATATCTTCGAAGTGTTACAACTAGAACAAATACGTGTGCATACTGTTATAAGAGCGTCCTACAAAACTGTATTTTGCAGAGCTCTTTTAATTAAGACAGACCTATAGGTCATACAAAATTGAAAAAAAATGCAAAAAACGCATTTCAAAATTTGTTGCAGCCACAAAATAAAAAAGTGTCTCAATTTTAATCTGTGAAGGTTATTGGAAAGGAAAGATTTGAACGGCACCAACAGCAAATCATCATTCGCCGTCACTTGAATTGACACACGTGGCTCTACAAAGAGTGAAACGAGAGATTCTGCCGGCCGTTACATTGAATTCGTGGGGGCGGCGTCCCGAACGCAGCAGCATCAGGCACGGCCAGGCTAGAGGGATCTTGGACATTTCTGTGCAGGACAGGACGTTTCGGGGCGGACAATTCGGTGCACAGACCATTCTGTGCAAGTACAATTCGGTGCACGGGCATTTCGGTGCCGGGACGTTTAGGTGCACGGACAATTCAGTGTACGTACATTTCAGTACACGGATATATTGGTCCTCGACATATCGGTGCACGGGCATTTCAGCGCGCAAACTTTTCGGCGACCGAATTATCTGTGCTTGCTTCTTTGAAACACACGTTATATTTTTATTTGCACATAACGTAAGTGATAAACGATATTCTAGTGCAGCGATTGCATCTTTACATTGATACCTGTTTGATTCCTACAAGTTCATGTTAGAAATTAGGCATTTGTAAATTTTGCTTTACTACCTTGTTCAGAGAACACCCGTTATGCAACCAAGTGATTGAATTCTTTCGCAGATGTTTTTTTACGCAAGGTGTTATGTTATATTCGCTCCTTTTTGGCGCACGCAAATCAGATAGTGTTGGCGATGGTGTAATGCATTTATATGAGTTTTCTCTAAATGACAGGCACGCTTTCACTAACCAAAGAAAGCAGCTTTACAAACATTCGGTTGGCCCCCAAAAATGCAGAAAATCTTGTGAAAAGTTTACGTAGGCTGCGCTGCCACGCTAACATGAATTTGCAAACACTGTGGTCGCTATCTTTTTCACCGACAAGCAAGAGGATATTGTCGTGGAGGAAGAACGAGCCCCTTTTTGTAAACAGCTGATAAAGCTCGTACAGTTTGGGTGTACAACTACCACTCATTCGCGTATAAGGGCTTTATGTTTGCACGCGTACATTTATCTCATTTTAATTCCTTGTCGCAGCCTCCACCCGCCCCCTCCTCACAGTTGTCGAGAGGATTCAATCTCCCCCCCCACATTTCTTTTTCACGCATATTCCTTTCGGTTTCTCTGAAAACGTCACAGGCCTACGAAGCGTCACAGCACTGACCACACAACCTCTCTAATGCGCAAGACAAAGCCACCCGAATTTGAAGCCGCTGAGGACGCAATGATCAGTATTTTTGGCTCCAGTCTCCCCCTCAAGGATGAAGCTGCTGGCTACACCCTTTCGCGAGTCGCCGTAATACCGACGGCGCCCGTCTCCAGGAATCGCTCTTTCTTCGCCTTCGTTCGCCCCATCGGCAATTAACTTTTCAAGTCGCGCAGAGCATGGCCACCCCAGACATATCTGGCTTTCTTCTGTAATAAGAAAAAAAAATGAATATGCTGGTTTGAGGAGAGCTGTGACAGTCGTGTTTAAGTTTTCGAGATCCAGTTTACCCATTAGAAAAAAACAAGTGACACTCACCTTCCTCTACCAAGGGGTCTGGTAGCAGGCGGTGCTCAGCCCCCCCCCCCCCCCCCCCCCTTTAGCAACGCCTCTGCAAGTGCGATCGTTTGGTTAGTTTTTAAGTAGAACCAACACTGAATGCAACGAAGACGAGAATGGTAAAATAAATAAAAACTGAAGGCACACGCGCTTAAGCTATCCCGTTTCCTTTCTTTCTTTTTTTCCACGCAGGTTTAGCGGGAGAGAGAAGGAGGAGAGATCGGAATAGACTAACAGCAGCAGCGTCTTGCAGCGTTGGGTGAGTGAAATCAAACCGCTTAGGAAACACTTAAAGTATCACGATTGTTCACATGAATGTTAAAATGAAGCAAAAGGTAGAAGGGAAGTAAATGAGTAACGTAAATTTTTAACACGTACTAAAGAAATCGCGTTTTACGCGCTGATGCTCCTCCCCGGTTGAGCGTTCGTTTCCGTGCACGGCGGCACAAACAAAACTCTCCAACGTAAAATCATATCAATCCACGAAATTACAATATTAAAGCTAAAAAGTTACTGTCGCGGGTGTTTTTCTGAGAGTGTTTTTCTGTTTTGTCTTGTTAGTGTAAATTTTCAAGTAAAATGGCTGACAAGTCACCTTCCACAATGAAAGAGTTGGCAAAAGTATTTTCCTATGTTGAGGCACGCTCCAATGGCAAGGAGGAGAGGCTGAAAGAGGCTTGACAAAAGTAATTGAGAAAGAACTAAAAAGTCTGAAAGGGTCGCTGAAATTTATAAACGGGAAGTTCAAAGAATTCAAGACATATGATGATGATGATGACGATGATGGTTGGATTTTTTTATGCGCAAGGCCATCTGGGCAAAGAGCGCCAAATAAAACAGTGATGGGAACGCTTAAAACAGACTTTTCTTCTGAAAAAAAGGACAGCCGCCACCTCAATCAGCAAAATAACCGATTTGCGAAAGAATTGAAAGAATTAAGGAGTGAGGTGGTTGACCTCCAGCAGCCCAGTCGGAAGACAAATTTGGAAATAAAGGGCGTCCCTTCGACACAAGATGACAATCTCTTATAAACAATGCAGGCCATTTGCTCTTCGCTGAACGTGGATATCAAGGAAACCGACATGGAAGTTATACACCGTGCCCCAAAGAAAGAAAAAAACTAAATAAAATATCATTGTGAAGTTTGCCTCCATGAAGGACCGAAACCGTGTCCTAATAGCAGCCAAGAAATGCCGGCTCAATACATCTGCACTGTGATTTGAGGAAATTGATCTTATCTTCATCAATGAACATCGTTGTGCTGCGAATAAGCTACTACTAGGAGAGGTTCTCGCAAAAAAGCGAGAAAAGAACTCGAAATATACTCGGGTTTCTGACTGACGGCAAAATTTTACTTCGGAGAGCATAAAAAACAAAAAGTGCTCCATGTTACATACGCAGAAGACCGAACAGTTGCTTAATCGCATGGCTTTTAGCATTTCCGGAACAGAGCAAGCTAGGCCCGCGTTTCATGATTTATCAATTCTAAATTGCAACGTAAGAAGAATCTGTAAAATTTCCGATAATTTCCTTGCTTACTTGTCACAGTTTTCTTTCCGATATGACGTCATTGCCGTCACAGAAACACGGTTGAAGGGAGGGGAATCTGATTTTATACCGGGCTACAAAATGCTATCGCTGCCTAGGTTCAGCATGACACGCGGCGGTGGCGTAGACTTTTTTATCAAAGCTGGACTTGCTTTTTGCGCTACTGAAGTTAAGATTAAGAAACACAACAGTGGCGCAACTGAAGCCCTTTTCGTAAGTTGGAGTGTTGCCTCATAATTCGTGTTGTTTATCGTCCGCCGCCTTCAAGAGTGCCAAAATTTGTTTATGAAATGGAAACTGTCACAAACTCGAGCGTACGACGTCTAAATTACCGTATAGTTTTTTCATAATATTGTACAGCGCCTAATTCTTGTTACAGTCGTCCGATTCATTCAGTTTCGGTTCTATTCGCACCGAGAAAACACTGGAACTCCCTCGAACGAATCGGCGGTGACTCCTACCGCTCGCCGGCTCGCCGGCAAGAAAATACCAAAATAAAAAAACCGCCGCTAAGTTTTCACCAAAGCTTCGAGTTCTTTCGAGGGGGCAAAGCGCAGCTTTGCAGTGCGTAGGCGCTCCGATGATTGCAGAAGGGAGAAAGAGGGAAGTTGTCCGCTCGGCAGCGGGCAGGCGCGTTGTGTGTTGTGCCCTCTCTCTCCGCCCCGGCGCACTTATTATAAGAGAATCCGCGCCGAAGCGAATTCGCTACGTTTGGACGTCGTGATGTGACAACGGCTTCTGACCAGTTGTGCACGGCACCATCGGTGACCCGCGCCCTGGAGGACTCCGACGTACTCCCTGACGGCCTGGAATCACCCTGATCGTTTCGGACGGCCTGGCCTACGACGAATCCACGCTTCACAGGTAGCCGAATCGCCTCCGACAGCGGTCCACCGTCCTGCCCGGTCGAAGAATATTGCGGGACTCTGTCTCTCATACGTATCGAACTGTTTTCTTTTACTTAACTTTTAACCTGGTAATATTCATTGTTAGAGTTTCTTATTGTACATTTTGTATTTGAACCCTTTCCGGCATTTGTATTCGATCTAAGTAGTCTCTCGTTAACGGTACATGACCTCATGCTTGTGCTGTGTTTTGCCTGTTCGAATATAAGTCCTTCTTTTGTTGATTCGTTCAAGGCTCTGAGTCATTCTTACCGTTCTGGCCGCCGCTAGCCGCACATCAGACGGCCACCCCCTTCTGCATCCGTGCCCTGTAGCTTCGGTGGTGCTGTTTGCTCGCTTCAATGAACTCTCCATATCTTCTAACAGCGCACCCAAATAAGGAAATGGTGACAATTTCTGGTGTAGCGGCAGGACGTCTGATGTGAGCGGTAAGGAAGAGAAAGAGCCTGGAACTTTTGCGGCATAGGTACCTATTGCCTTTATAAGTTGGTGTTCTCGTTAACTTTCTCTCAGCATATATACCTAGCTAAAATCTAGAGTATCGTGCCTAGATTGCGGTAAGTTCGCAATCATGGATCTCGACAAAATTGTAGCGTTGGGCTGCCAGCTGGGCCTGTCAGGGCCGTGACTACGAAAGAGGGTCGCGCAGAAAGAAAAAGACGAAATCGAGAAAGCTGAGAGAGCAAAACAGGCAGCGCGAGAAGAAGGTGAGAAAGCTCGTTCAGAGGCTCAGATAGCATGACAGGTAGCACGAGAAGAGGCTGAGAGGACTGAAAGAGAAAGAGAGAAAGAATTTCAGAGACAACTTCAGTTTGAGCGAGAGAAAGCGGAGGGAGAAGAGAAAGCCCGCCAGGCAGAAGCCGAAAGGGAGCGAGTGAAAGCGGAGCGAGAGGAGAATGCACACAAAGCTGAACTCGAGATTCTGAAAAGGCGACTCGAGATACAATGGTTGAAGGCGGAAACGTCATCAGATGCGGAAAACGCAAAACAAGAGAATAGTGGCCTAAGTGCTAACGCTGAGGAGCAAAGTAAGGCCAGGATATCTCTGGTAGCGAAGAGGCGTATTTATCCGCTATCCGGAAGGGCGAAACGCCTCCAGATGTGTGTGAAAGCGCACCACTTCGGACATCGAAGGCAGATGATCCTACAGATGGTGATGCGGAGCTGGAGGATTGCGATAACATCCCGGTTGTGAATGCCGTCATGACGTCGGGCCGAACGCCGTAGACGAAGTGTACCCGAAATTGTGGGGAGTATCTTAGGAAACCGTTGTCTTTCCGAAAGACACGCACAAAACCACACTTATTGTGCAGAAAAACCAAGTTGGAGGAGGCAACTCGCTGGGCAGACTAGCGCCGGGTGCGTAGCTGACAGCTCGAGCAGCAAAGCGACCCACTCAACGGTAAAGGTTCAGGTCCCCGTGCGAAGCGGGGCCGCCCTCCACATAGAGGGCACCCCGCACATCAGCCTCGGCGACGATACACTGACTTCAGCGGTGGAAGAGAAACCACCCGCCGTCACGAAAGAAGAGCCAGTTTTCGGGGCACCCCGATTCGATGCCTCGGATAGAGTTGAAGCCGTGCCCGTCGCGACACGAGCACGGGCTAAAGCGAAGCCACCAATGTTTCTGGCACTCAAAATCTGCGGCCCCTGTGACGGAGCCGCCTCGTAGGGAAAGGAGTACCGAAGGGCACGGAAAGAACAAACGTTTGAAAACCGGCCTTCCAAAATTGTGCAAACAGGTGAGCTACCGAAACAAAGAGTGCAGGTTTGGGCTCAAGCGTAAGAGCAAACGTGTTTGCCGACCTTACACACATCGGGCAGGTGTAAAGACGCACCGGTCAGTTACTACACGACGAAACGCGAGGGAAGGCAAAGTCGCCAGACGCTTCGACGTTCGCTGGACGAAGGCCCAGACACTGAAGCATTATCGCGGAGCCCGGTATCAAGGCGGTAATGAAAGAATTTGTTGCTTCGCGCGACATTTGGAAAGGAACTTCTCCTAAGAGAATTCCGCAGGCGCAGTTACGCAAGCGCCCGGTAGACACGGGATAAACATGAGGAATGCGAATTCAAGTACGCATGTGTTGTAGGAGTAGAATTTATGACCGAGTTGAATCTTGACGTCGTGTACTGTATACTTGATCATTGTATTCATTGTTTCACTGTCGTACCGTACGTGAAGCTTGCACTTATTTTGTCACTCTGGCTGTACAGTGTATACGGTGTGTATTCACGTACTAGTTGAATCTTTCGTGAACTTTTCCATCACTTTGGTACAGTAACTTTACTGTGTATTATTGGCGTACTAGTTGCGACATTCGTGAACTTTGCGGTTGCATCTTATTGTATTATTTATATTGTGGTGAACAGCATATTATATTCACTATGGGTTTTATTGCACCAGTACATTGTATGCGTTACTTGGTACTGACTCGCACTCATTGTGTGTGAGCCTACTAGTCTGCGGCACTTGATTACAGTCTGTATTTTCCAGAAGTTCGCACTTGTCTAGACGTTTGCCCAGAAGTTTGTAATGCGGACTAACATGTTCTGCCTTTTCAGTACCGCAAAACAGCTATATTATTAGAACTTGTCATTTTTACGTAGGCTGTGTATTTAGGAAGATAGCACTTCTCAGCCTCAAAACGGTAATATTTTGTCCGGCCTGACAGCCAGTCTTGAATTAATCAATTCTGTCTGGTATTGAAAGTAACGGAATTCTGATTGAGATGTTTCTAAAAAAACTCTTTTCTTCAAACACCAATATTCCTATATATTTTCAACGTTCTTCATTACTAATATAAAATTAGGTTTTTTTAGGTAAGCACTACATAAAAATCTGACATTATCAGTGTTCTTTTAATTAAGTTACACTCATGCTTTAGACGAGGCCAGAAAAATTTGGAGACGAAGGACTGGAAATATTCCCATAGCCACGAAATTCAAAGACGGCTAGGTTTTTGGCTTCTCAATTGCCGGTCTCAACAGTTCCCACAAATATCAAAGCAGCAGTGCCATTGTGGTGAAATTCAATTGCGTAAGCCGCCTCGATGCGCACCACAATTCGCACAACGTCGACAAAATTCCAGTTTTTGTGAATGTATCCCGCGCCTAGCAAACGAAACTATGACTTCCTCGTCAATGTTTCCGCTGCCGTAGCTACATATTGAATCGGAAACTCGCTACGCTACGTAGCTTGGTATCTACAACCTCTCCAGACGCGGGGGCGCACCTTTCTCTATTCATAGTGTGTGAACCTTCGGAAGACCTCATTGCGAGCACGACTCCACTTACCAGAACGCACCCGTGCCGGAGACGCACCAATGCGGTAATTGCGCCTGACAAATAGACGCCGGTGTCACGGGTACCCTAGGCGCAACTCGGACTCAAACAACAAAAGTGTGGTCCCCGCTAGGTCCCCTACAGATACACGATGTCCCGGGTACCCAGAAAACATTGAAAAGCGGGAAGAGTTCACACGGCTGCTTCTAGAGCTCCTAGAAAACGACTGATTCGCCGGCACAAAGAAGCCACGCAGGATAAAAATAACAAATCCCGGCTACCCGCGGTAATCATTAACTAACAGATGCATTTGAGTTCCGCCATAACACTGAAAGGCTGGTTTTTCTGCATTTTTGAAATGCAGAAAAGCGTGGTGTACAAAATGCTGCGCACATGGTGGCACCAGCACGTTGGTCAGACTTGTAGATGCATAAATGTAAGGCCCAGAAACATATGTACAGCTTAAAAGGTAGACCATACGCACATCTGGCGTCGCATTGGGACCAGTGCACAAAAAAAGTGCGAGCCGTTGTTTGTCGAAATGACGACGGAGTTCCTCCACGAAGATAGAACTACTAGAGAGATAGTGGAAGACTGGCAGATGTCTAAAATAAACGGGACATGCATACGCCAAACCTTGAGTAGCTCTGTCCGATACCGAAATTGAATTGTTCGACGACATCAGATGATGTAATGTGTTTTAGATGCAACGCATCTCTTTAACTCGCCTTGTCCCGCGTCGTTGTCACGGCGTAGTCCGCATCCCTCCCCCATTCTCCTCGCCGCGGCAGCGGCGCGCTCCGCCGCTCTCACCGCAGCGCCATCTGTGCGTCAGCGCGGTCAGCGCGCAGCTTGCGCTCGGCTGCGCTCGCTCCCGTCGCCGTGCCAACTGTGCGTTAGCGCGCAGCTTGCGCCCGGTTTAAAATTTACACCATCTTCCCGCGAGGGTAACCATGGTGTAGATGCGACGCATCGGGGGTGAATATGCTGTGTAAATAGGATACACAACAACAGCACTCCACACGCTGACATCACTAACATAACGGAAACGCAACATCAACCCCCGATGCGTCGCATCTACCCCATGGTCCCCCTCGCGGGAAGATGGTGTAATTTTTTTTCCCTAGAGTTTGTGTGTATAACGTCATACCTACCCATTTGATCATGCGCTGGTGTTGCCAAAGAGGGCATATATGTGTTGTGTGGTAAATAACAACCCATTTGTTACCCTGCGCTGGTCTTCGTGTCTTTTTCGTCCAGTCCTCGTTTTATGTGCGCTCAAGTTGCATTCATGAATTCAGCCGCTCGTGTCCCCGACCAAACGTATTCATCCGAGTGCAATGTTTCTTTTTTGCAAACTGGGAAAACAGCAAAACTGGACTATGACTTCGCGACATTGTTTGCGAAAAAGTTCGTTCTCGTGTGAGGGTTTGGACTCCCATCCGACGACGTGGACTTAGAATCTTCTGCGACGGTATTTCGGACCCTATGTGATTCGCAACGTGTTGGCCAACTTAGCTGCGAGGTGATCCCCCATGGTGATTTCGGAACATCACGACCACGGAGGCGGCCTGTAGTCTTGCCCGTGGTTCGCCTGACACATTATTACGCACGATGACGAACGTTTTAAGTGCAATGCACTTCTTAAGCGAACCGTGAACCTGCGTCCACCGGCGATGGAGATCCGCGCACGTGGAGATGGGCGGCGCGCAGCCTGGCCGCTGACATGGCACATACCCACGTGGGGGATTGGCCAGGAATCTCCTCGTCTTCCTTGGCAACGGGGGGAGATGGGCGCGCGCTGCCTGGCCACTGACATGGCACATACCCACGTGGGGGTTGGCCAAGAATCGGGCGTGAGAAGGGCTAATGCACCTGCTTAAAGGAGTACTGACACGAAATTTCAAAGCTGAGATCCGCTCTAGCAATCAGTACAACGACAACACAAATGGTGTCTGTGAATAAATGCATCTTTCTTTCTTTGTAGTTGTGTGTGTGTGTGTGTGTGATCTCTCTTTCGCGAACATTACCGAACCGCGCAAATTCAACTCGTGCATTCGCACTTTCACATTCTCCCCTCGGGGAAATGCGGGGAATTTTCTTGCTTGTCCGGACTGTCTTTAATTTTTAGCATCGGGTCGATGCCCTCTTAGATGACGGGGGGGGGGTAATGCCACCAACCATGTTTTTGGTTGGTTTGTTTGTTTTGTTTTGGCCGACTGGCCACGTCGGACTATGTTATCTGTGTTATCCGTGGGCCAAGTGAATCTCATGTTCTATTCTTTATGCCGCAAATGTTATCTCTTTTGATTGAGAGAGTGTATCGAACTAACGTCACCAGCCTAGAATTATCTTCTATGATCTACAGTTTTCTGGATGCCATTCGAGTGTTCGAGAAGCCCTCGCGCCGAGAGATAAATGACCGCAGAGCAAACGCCGCGGCCTTCGATTCGCAGACACCAGTCTGTGCACGTCACTTTCTTGACTGCTGTTCGTCGCCTGTGTATTGTTTGAGTTGTTAGGGGAGCACAGCTTCGCTCCAATGAGCTTGTTTTTCCTTCAAGACAGCTGCGTCGTCTTTGGCTAAGTGACAATACGTTTCTGTTTGCCTCTGGATTTGACTTCTGTTAGCAAACCTTGGCCATTAGTTGCTTTTAGAATGTCCGGGGGAATTGTCATGTACCGTTCGATAATTTCCAAACTCGTTACGTGCGCGAATTAGGTGGGCCAGCATACCGGCCCATTCTGCAGCTTCCATAAAATTAGGTTGCGGCGCGGATGGTGTGCACCTGTTCCAGTCACGTACCATCACATCCAGGTGTCCCGCGGCACGCACTCTTATACCATTTGTAGGTATAAAATTTATAGGGCTGTGACTTTTGATGCGCGCACGAAGACGCTCAAACCCCCCGATTCCTGGCCAGTCGCCTAGGGGCCTGTATGCTAGGAAGAGAGGAAGAATGACATTTTTGTGTGCTGGCGACGTGCGTAGTAGCTCAGTTTGTAGAGGACTCTGCTACCGCTGTGCAGACTCGGGCTCAAACCCAGTCGCTCGAGATGCTCGTTTGCAGTCTGTGCTAGGCCCTTCGTCGAACTCTAAACGAGCATCTCGAGCGACAAACGCTCTATTTTCTTTCCTGCGAAGCACAGGACTTGATCAGACTCTTTAAACAGGACTCTAATTATGAGCGCATCATCTTCATCACTGTAATTATCATCATCTGTTCATCGTTTTCATTTTTCCATACATCTGGTGTAGTAAGCTAGGCGCGTTGGCCAGGCTAACCTCACCAGTATCATTAATACTATTTTTCTCTCTCTCTCAGTCACATATGTGTTGGGATCATAATGGTACTGAAATGCCATCAGCTGAAGAAGAAACCCAAAAAAAATACAACAAAATACAATAAACGCTTTTTAATTAGCGGGGCGGCCATTTTGCTCACAGGACTGCATAAACAACGACGTTTATTTGCACAATAGCACACCTATAGGCTTTTCGCCTGAAAACAACAGTCGCCAACCTTGGGGTGGAATGGACAAATGTTCCTTTATTCAATGATAGAATTCCACGAACGATTACAGAATATTTCTGTCGTTGCCTGAAACAAGAGAAATCTAGAAACACGTGTACAGCTTCGTACGCATACTATAACTACAAAACAAATGTATACACATACGTACCGCAGGCTAAAAATGGTTTTAACAGGTCATAACATGTTACAGGTTATAACAATCGCTTCTGTAGCCTTGGCATGTGAGAGATATTTTCAGGGAGACTCATTTTTCATATCATACCATACTGCTGGTCAGGCGGTGTTTGCTTAATTCAGATTAAATAAAATGTGAATGACAGACACAGGTAGGAACGGTGCAGGACAGGCACTTGCGGTGCACTGCTATCGTTCTATTTTACCAGGCAAAGCAAACCGATTTAAAAAAAAAATCTCCTGCCCTATACTCCATTCCCTCCACGATGTTTCGCATGGTAAAGCTAAGCAATATTTTTTCAGATTCCAGCTACCATTCGACCTACTTTCTTTAAGAATATTTCTTTAAAACTTCGTCCTTGTTATTCTTAACGGATGATAATAAAGGAGGAGGACGAAAACGCTAGGAACAAGATGGCCGGCGGCAGGGAAGCCGAAGTAGCCCACCAGTCCACCTCCAACGCCAAGCAGGGCTTCGTGCTGTGCGTTTACAGCGTGTCAGTGATCTTGGCCACGCTGCTGATCATACTTTTTGTGTCCGGCAGATCCTCGCTCACAGCCTCGCCAGCTCCAAAGCTGGCCCTCAGCAACGGCACTGAGCTCCGCTGCCCGGACCTGCTCCTACACCTGGCCCAGACGGTCAACGAAAGCATCGATCCCTGCAAAGACATCTACGAGTAGGTAACGCAGTAGTGTGCGCCGCGCGCGTGGCGGAGCACGCATATATAGTCTGCAAAAGGTTAGAGGCGCAGAAAAAATATAGTGTTCTGGCTACGCCAAAGCTCAGTACACTGAGCAAAGCCTAGCGGCACCCAAACCTTACCACAGCACCTATCTAACGTCAGTGAACGCTCGCACTTTGAAGGGATCGCTGTAATACCCGCTGTGTAACTGCTCGCTTGATGGCACAATACTCAATGCTGTCTGTCGCTTCGTTCACTACACATTCCGCCGGAAATGACGATGTCATTTCCCTCAGTCTGTCATCTCTAGAGGGTAGAGCACTTGAATGGGGTAGCCTGCAGGAAGTGCGAGTGCTTGATATTCAACGTCATGGACAGTATGCAAACTCAACTAACCTACCAAATTCAGATTCTTTATGCAACAATTGAAGCTGCTTGCGGGTGCCTTGGTTCTGTCTATTGAAATATTTTATAACATTTATAAGAAGCTGAAGTCTCACAGCGTCCAGTTACGCTACACGCCGGCACGTATTTTAAAGATTTGTTTGATGATTACGATAGTTCCCAACGGCGAAAATTGAGCGCAGCGCCAACTGCATAGTCTTGTCCGTGACTGTGCATATCTGCTGCTGCGGCTGTGCAGAGCTCCTGCTAGGGGGCGGCTCGTTTAGCTGCAGCAACAGATGAAGGATCGTTTCTACGGGGAATGCACCACGGCGGCGCAAGTGCAGCGTTTATGTCGTAGCGCATTCGCCGCAGCGGAAGCATGGCCTCGCAAGACGGCTTGCTTATAGTACCGCCCCGTTCACACTTGCGCGATACTTCTCTGTTTTCGCGGCCGTCCGTATCGCTGATGGCATCGAAGAGGACGTATCTTCGCTGTCGTTTTCGTTCAGCATCGGTGACACGAGTCTGGCGCGACGCGAAACCACGGAGCGGGCGGTTAACAGCTGCACCTCGAAAATATTTCAATGAAACAGCAAACAGATATATATTTTCAGCAGGTGGTGTACGCCAGCAGGCCCTATATCACCACCGCGCAAGTTTAGGTTTCACCGGTGATGAGGTTGGCTAGAACGAGGGTACTGGCTTCTCCTTGTTATCAGGTTTCACATCGCAGGCTATCAATAATGGATTGAGTTGAAAAGTGGCAAGTGCTGTGCTATTTTATTTTACAACCGTTTGTACGTCTGCTCAAGACTGACGTGTTCCCTATGTGACTCGCCCCTGATACGAAACAGAACAGGGACGAAAATAAATGTAGTTATGTAGACTTTGGGCGCTGGAACCCGCAGCTTTCGTTTTGAAACCACCCTTTATTCCGTATTTCTGCAGTTGTCTTCGTTGTTTTGTAATTATTTTCTCTTTGTGGTCGGGGTAATCCAGGAAATATGATTCTACGTACGCCACTGCTTTCGCCGTATTATTAGTTTTAGCATAGCGGCTCCGTACCTGTAAGGTTAGCGGGTACGAGTGCGATCTGTGCAAACTAACGTGACGAATTTGCTCTCCCCATTTTGCGCCTGTGGCACAGCTAAAGCAAGCTCCTGTCAAAGAATATCGTATTTTATTCTCCTGATATGCAAGCGTGTCCCCTCTTTCGTATGTGAAGTTAAAGTGTTCTGCTGTCAGCATGCCTCCCGCACATTAGTTATTAAAATATGCCGCCGTTTCTCATCTTCGCTCTTGCAAACAAGCGCATTGTAAAAAAAAGTGTACGTAAAAATGCGAGTTTTCTTGCGTTTGTTGTCATAAAAACTGTCTGCTTCAGAGGTATTGGCTCAGTAAAGGCCCGTCCAGAGTAGCGAACGTTTGCTTCTTTTATACAACAACGAAGATAGACTGATTTTCAGGCCTACCGTTGTACGAACTGCGGTTTTCTAATCGTTGCTTACAGAAAACATTTTATGCACAAAATAGGCACAGTTCAAAGCGCGGGCGGCACATGTGGTCATCCTGATGACTGTATCGTTCAGCTCCTTGCAGAATGTCTCTGTCAGGATGCGGCTCGAGGACATATTAAGGGTGTCTTTATGTCTATAGACAAAAGGTCGATCAACAATCCAAAGTGCTGGGAGGATATCCAAAACAGAGCCAGCAAAGGGGTTTATTTCTTGCCTTTAAGGCTATTCTGTTCACAGAGCGCGGGTCACAATTGTGGCCCTCTTATTGGTTTGGAACTGGACCTATCGTATTCCGTACTTCTGCTCTTCCTAAAGTCCAGAACCATTCGCAGTATCTATTAATTTTGTTCTATTTTTCATTACGCAATTTTCACGCAACAATGTGTACCACAAATTGGTGTCTTGTCTCTGGCGACTAATATTCCACGTGTTCACTGTCACTGTTTCTATATGAACTCACTCTGTGTTGTTTTCTGGCACTTACCGCTTACCGTCTATTAACTGATTTGGTATAGGGACAGATTATTGGGTTAGGGTTGTGTGTTTCATTTTGGTGTAGTTTATCCTTTCTAAACACCCCGTTATTCGGAATACCTCCTCCACTCGACCCTTCAGTTGAAGAGGTTTCTGAAAGAGATTTTTCAATGTAAATCATTGGGGTATACACCACTCAGCCGAGTCCAGGAGCACATGGACTAGATTACAGACTCAAAATAAGGTCATAAGACTTTACTCTTTCTGAGTCTGTGAACGTTCCAATGACTTCATAAAAACTTAAACCTAACGTGAGAGAAGAAGCTGGAGGTTCACACAAAGCGGCAACCATTACTTATTGTCATGTATTAGGCAACGAAGAAATAAAGGCCCGTCCGACCAAACCCCGCTCGAACGATATTTATTAACTTTAGCTATTTGAAAATTTTCTAAGGGACGTCCATATGTGTAGGGCACAGTTCAGTTTTAAGGACGATAGTCTTTATTGGGCAACTCAAGCACCAAAATTGTATTCAGTCTACCTCTATGTCTGTTTGTTTAACCTGAAGTCAGCCGCCAGGCCAAAGATTAAGGCAATCTTCAACAGGGCATTTATTTAGGCAAACATTTTCAGCTAGTGAATATAAAAAGAGACGCTACATTTGTCACCGGTTTCAAGCAAAAAAGACATGTTAGGCTTGTTTGAGGAAGAATATTGATACATATATAGAACCTGGAATCTTGGTTTGCCTAAAACTAAATTGGTGCTCAATTTGGCGATGGCAAATAAAAACAGGACCTGTAATCTCTGCACCCAAAGTTACAAGAAAAGCGCACTGGATACTCCTCATTGAGGCTGGACAGCCAAGTACCACATATGACGCATTAACGGTGCGAAGCCAGAAATTCGATTCCGAAAACCTCCAATAATTTACCTATAGACAAGGGGAACTGCGTGAGATGTATGGGCGTAACACAGAGAAGGCTGTTACGGGGCACGGCTGACATACGACTAGCGTCTTTCGACGACCTTTCCAGTGACCCGAGCAGATACGGGGCCATTTTTAAAAGGGAATCTGTTGGGCAAACCGTTTGTGTATAATGTCCGCACTTTTAAAAATACCAAAAAAAAAGGCGGAGCGTTGGTGCACGCGTGCCTCGGGTGCACATTCGTAAAGCTAAGCATACCCACTTAAATTAAGGAGATTGGGGAATGTTGGCCAAAACAGTCCAGCGTTCGCTACTCACGCCTTGCGCACGTTCGCAAAGCCAAGCATATCCTCTCGGGTAAATTGGCCAACATTGCCCACAAGAAAAGTTCAACGTTCGCCGTATCTGGCAACACTTGCTGGGAACAAGAAAGTCACGTCATGGAGCACACCCCTCATTTGATCGTCCTCGTGTCGTCGTGCAAATGCGCTCTGTACCGTAGAAGAGCCACGACGTGAGTGTCGCAGCTGCTGTAGGTGATCATTTACTCCACTTGGCCCGGCCGCGGATAGTTCGCACAGCCTTGGAAGAGGCCGCGCTTCGAGAGGCACGGCGTGCAAGGCATCCGCTATAGAGAACAAGCCGCGATTGAAGAGTGGCGTACGAAAACGTGGAGCAAAACGACGAGCCTATTCTGGATTTCCTCTACATAAGTTCATCACAATTCCATACCAACAGCGTTCACCACTGAACCACAACGATACTAAACATCAGCTTTGTGTCCATCATTTACCACAGCTTCGCCATGAAAGTTTTGCGTATGCGTGCGAACTTAACCTGAATTCTTTTCGTTTACTGTTAGTTGCCAACACGTTTTCTGAGCGTGCAGAGAAGTGCACTGCCAGAGAATAAGAAACAGACTTATTGTCCTCCGTGGTGGTCTAAACAGGCTCATCTAGAATGCCTCCTCTATTAAGTGAGCCCTTTCAAAGCGAAAGCTTTTTCAGTGGTACCGATGGCGTTCGGGTCAAAAGACTAATGAATTTCCCCATACCCGGGTGGCCTAATGAAAAGCTCTCGTAAAAAAGAAAAGGTAGTAGAGCCTTCATGAGTTGCCTTCATGTACTGCCTTCCAATTATTCCTGGAGAAAAGTCTTCCCATAATGCATTTGTGGCAAGAGGGTGAAGCTGACTTTCAAGGTATCGGTGTGCTTGGTGTTTGTCAGCTGTCTTTCACACAAAACCTGTTCTGTACTGATGCATGGTCTTCTACGGAGCGAGTATGATTGCAGAAGACGGCTCTCACTCCTGGGTTATCAAAGGTATCCCGAAAAAAGGTTATAAGACAATTACCCCGCTTAGACGACTCTACATGCGTGAAACCGGCTTTCCATTGTGTTAAAACGTCAGTGTGAAATCGCGAAAAAAGGAACCGCCCTAGATAAGACAATGCAACCCACCGATCATGAATTTGGAGTACATTAGTATACCGTTATCTCATAGAGGTGCTACTGTACTACATTTAGATCTTTCGCATATGCGTTTACTTTGCGCGCCAAAAACCATTGCTTTCGCGCTTGTCTCAGCCTGTTATGAGAAGGGGTGGTAGATATTTCTTTATGCGGAAATAGGCAGCCGGCATTTTGATTTGAGTTATAAACCGTTTTAGGTAATCCCATCCATCGCCAATCACGCCTGTATGCACACCACAAATAAGTTGCGAAAATCTCGGAGTGAGTTATTGAATACATGCTCAGGATCACACTTGCATTCAATGTGTCCGCGGCGATTGGTTTGCCCCATGTTTTCGTTCCAAATAGAGCCCCCAGTGTGGACACGGTTAGAATTATATACTTTATCAATTTGCCAACTTCGATGCGAAAAACACCTACCCGGCATACACGCTCCGAGACAAGAACAGCAACCTTCAGCTCGTGGAACTGTTCACAATTCGAAATGCAACGCAGATCGGGGTTGCCAAACGTGTTTCTTCGATAGCGAAAGATCTACTTCACAAGGCTGTACCCTAGAAAGGCTGACGGACACTCTTTGTGCAGGTAGTCTATGTCATCACCAATTAGATCGCGCGGCAGTAGTTTTCTGGAAAAAGAATGGGTACGTCATCAATGTTTGGGTCTATTGATTGCTAGTGTTATCCGCTTCACATCGAGAACGATCGGCGCGATTTCTCCTCTGTTTTTTACAATTTTGCGGATTTAAACATCAACTGGTCTTCACAGAACTTTGGGCGAATAATCATGCAGTTGGCGATGTTTCTGCATTTACGGCAGTTTTTACATGTATGCCGCAGTTTTATTTTAAAACACTCCTGACTTGTTGCGACTAAAACGTGCCATTAGTGGATATTTTTAAATACAAGGAAAACGTCGGCCCCCGTTCGCACAAGCTTGCCTTGCTTCAGATCTACTCAAGGTTTTATTTGCGCTAAACACTGTCGGTAGGCATAAAATAATTGTTCAGCCGTGGCGCGTTTTTGGGAGGCATTTTTGTCCATTCATTGTCACCGTCATCATCATTATCACCCTAATAATAATATCGATAATCGCGTAATGGATTCGACTTCCCTCTCCTCCAACCACTCCTGTCCTTCCGGCAAGCGAGTCAGGTCTTGCCCCGAAGAGTGCCTGCCTATATTCATCGTTACAGGAGAACGATCGGAGAAGTGGGCCTTTCCCTACTCCAAAATGAAGCTAAAAAGGGTCGCCCAACAGAAGTACGGGCCAAACAATGTACGTCAAAATATCCTGCCGAGTTTGCAAAGGTTTGCTTCCATATCAAAAGCGCAATTATGCATTGGTATTACCGCCTTCCTCAGATGAGTGCTTGTGTCTGAGTTAAAAAACACTTCCAACACAGCGTACATAGGTATAGCTGGGAGCAGTGTTGTTTTATGAGCTGGCCGTCGTATGGTGAAACCTTTTCTGTAAAAGCGGTCTCTGTCTTGCCCGGCTGTCAACTCTCAGGTTGTCCTAGACGGTATCACTGTGCAATTTTTAATCAGGCCGTCAAACATTTTAACCACCCCCCGCAGACCAGCGTATATTTTGTTACCCCAAAGCACAAGGGAGGGCAGTACGGAGAGCAAGACTGGTTCCACCCAAACAACGAAGCAGCTTCGTACGTGGTTCTTTTCATCACCTACACCTCATCACGGCCCCGCACGCTTCCAGGTTATGGTGGGGTAACTGCGCAGTAACGCTTTTTACGTCACTCAATCACTGTGAGGGAGAGGCTGAAGAGAAAGGAGTGTTTGAAGGTGCGATTTAACGCTATTCAAGCATCCTCTCTAGTACCAATTCTCAAAGCAGATTAGGAAAATGGACGTTTTGCAAAAATTAGGCTGCTATTTGGCTTCTGGCTCCTGTAAAGCAGCGGGAAAATTAAAAGAGGAACAAAAAATGTTTTTAAAAACGTCATTGTCTGGACAAATAAAGTACGGGTATTTCACAAAACGAATGTTCGCCTACCTTTATACCGCAGCTTCCCCTGTCCTTTGCTCGCTACTGTGGGTGCTTTCATTAGAATCTCTCCATCACCTTTCTGGGCAGTTCTATAAGTGGTCAGTGAAATTTTTGTTGGACTCCTTGCCCCCTTGCTAATGTATATATGCGTTTATATTTTTGGAATTGCAGGTACGCCTGCGTGGGCACGAACAAAAGGCTTACCCGTCGAGATTACGAGCCTAGTGCGTTCTACACTCGGCACTGGCTCCCGGCGCTTCACGGAGACGCGCTGGATGAGGCCAGCGTTCAGTTGGGAAGATATACAAGAGCTGCTCCTTCAATGACTTTAGCCCGACGGGCCGCGTTCACGAATGCCGCCACCGCCCTTCGCGAAGCTCTCAAACTGAAGACAACGAATTCGATCCAAATACCAGCCCTCATCCTCAAGATAACAGCCCTGTTTCGCATCCGCTTTTTTGTGAGCGTCCGTTTACGGACGTTCGCAAAGCACCCCTGTGCAGGGTGCAAGCATGGAAGAACCAAGTTTGAACCTACGTCCGGGAGGTCTTCAACCGCGTGGGCGATACAGCGAAAGGTCCTGGAGCTTAGAGACGTTATGCTGAACGTCAGTCCCGTTCACAGCGACGTCCTTGAGTGCTGTAAAAGCAGGGCGTTGCGGAGTGGAGCGGCGACACAAAGCGCGGAAGTATGGTTCGGAAATGGGCAGTAGGAGGCGGCCAGACGCTCTGGGAGACGGCGCTAAAGCAAAGCAGTCTGTGGCAGCCCCGCATGACGATCGAGGTAGATGAAGGGGAACTCCTGCAAGCGGCTCATGCACGTCTTCTCGGTCTCCCAGACGGACAGGGCAGTCTCTACGTCTTCCATCTGGCGGCGTGGAACCTGGCGATGGTCGCAACCACAGAGCGCTACAACCCTCGACTTCGAGAGACCCTGGCAGGACGGCTGCAACACCGCGAACTTGCACAGAACCGCCACCTGTGGGCTGCGGTGACGCTCTTGAAATACCCCAAATACCAGGACCTGGAAAATATCATTAACTCGTTCATCAACGATCTCCTCTCCGCAGTTCAGACGACCGTGAAGGATCTCTTCCCGGGTGTTGAGATATCCCTCGACAGAGAGCTGCACTTCATTTTTTCCAAGCGAACTCTTCCCGCTAGACTGGAACGTTCCAGAGGCCAACCGATTCCTACTGGAAGAACAAGCTGGTGTTCAGCGAGTGGCTCCAGGGTGTGCTCCTCTCTTCCTCAGGTCATGATTTGCAGTTTCTTGAAAAACTATCCCACGGTCCTCTACCTTCGTAGACGGCGTTCTTTGTAGATTTTACGACCCTCACCAGCGCTAGGCTTGATCTCGGAGACTGGGTGTTTGTAAACGATGCTATCTTCGGCGTAGACCTCGCCGCCTGGGTTTGGAAAACAGGTTCTCGACGAACTTGAAATAGAAAATAGAGGAAATGTGTCACATTTTATAAAGTGCCTCCGGAGGATCTCCGAATGACGTTCCGCAAAGACGCGCCTGTGTTTCTCGCCGTCAAGACCGTCCTAGAAATGCACAAAACTCCGGACTGGAACACTTTTTACATACCAGGGGAAAGCTGAAACCATTCTCAAGAACAAGCTTTTTTCGTGACGTATTTCAACCGACTCTGTGAAAATACACTCCAAGGCCTTGAGTCCAAAGAAAGTGTGCGAAGCTATGGCAAAATCCTTAGCTTTAACGAACAGTTTCAGAGCGCGTTCAAGTGCCTCGACCCTTCATCCTAGCAGAATTTTGTTTTTAAAGCCGTTCTGACAGCTTAGTTTGTGAAATGAAGAAATTCGATTATTACAGTTCTCATCCGAATACTTTAACACGTCCTGTTTTTTTGTCTGGTATTGTGTGTCGTGCAAAATCTTGCTTTGCATGTAGTTAGCATTCTTGGTTTGTCTTTGGTTTGGTTGCTGCAGTACAGGAGATATCTGACGTTAAACAATAATTTCGGTCTTGACATTGTATCCAGCAGGGTAAACCCCTTCAATATCCTCATATCCGTTAATCGACCAGATTGGGAGAAATCCCCAAGGTGGAGTAAATTTCTGTAAAGGAAAGTTTGACATCCACCTAAATGCAGCCATACGGCTACAAAGGAGAGCTATACAGCTTTCTGGGAAACTTCGCAGTTGAAAGAAAATTCGTCCTCGGCCCAGGATTCGTCCTGGTCCAGCTTTCTTTTGTAGCCGTATGGCTGCATTTAGGTGGATGTCAAACTTTCCTTTACACATCCTCACATCCGGTGGAAATTGAAGACATGGTCAAACTTTTCTGCAAAAAAAAAACACGCATACCATCCCAACATTTCTATGACATTGAGAAATGCATCGCCATTTCGGTTGGAATTTTTGGATAACGGCATGGTTATGATTGCAACCCTCAATCTGCTACCAATTTCTACTATAATACTGAACTGCGTAAACACTGTGAAGAGAACCGCGAACATCCCTCGCATTTTATTTTGTGTTTTGTCTGATGTGCCGCAAACAAACCCTGTATTTCGTGTAGCACATCTTTTCAGCTATAGCGAGTTCAAGGAATCGCGGTATACAGTTGCCGGCCGTTTTATACGGACTACAAAAATTAGGGCTTGCTGGACATTCCGGACATTACTCCTACGGGACAACCACGAGTTGTCTTTTAAGAGCCATGTAAATGACAACAGACACTTCAGACAGAAGAGAGCCAAAAGTTTCATTTTCGGGACAGACATTTTCCGCGATAAGAGCCACGGGGCGACCTCCAGGATAACACCACATTCAATCCTAAGGCACCTGGCTAGCTTCGGATTGTATGGGGATTGGATTGACTCCCGCGTGGGCAAGAAACTTTGATGTTGGAGGCCAGAATTTTGAATTGTACTCGGCGGCGGAAGCAATGTCAAAAGCCGGAAACGGGTCATAGGTGGTGCGTTTTTTTTTCAGCCACTATTTTTTGTGCACCAGGTGACGCTGACTTACAAGCAATATCTTCAGCAGGTTTGTCCTTAACCAATCGGGACTTCTTCTGTGATACTTAAGCGACATAAACTTCGCTATTGCGGTTCGCAAATTTTTTGGACTGCTCTTTTAATCTGACTACTGTTCGTTCCCCTCCAGGTCCAAAAAATCGGTACTGTATCTGTATTACAAGGTAGCACTAAGTGTTATTGGCTTATTTTTAATCCTTCCGCTTATATTATTCTTTTCAAAGTGGCCTGTTAAGAGGCAAATTGGCAATCAACGGCACGAACGAGCGCAGGTATGAACACCTCTTCCTATTGCGCCATTTATGCGTACACATCGGCAATTCGTAGACGCGTTAAAATGAGCTATCATATTGGTGTCGACCTCTTCTGCTAGCATGTATTAAGTATTCACACATTACTACCTATGCTCAGGAAGGTCTCCCACGTCTGGTGCGTTGATTACACTTCTAATTACTCCCCGGAAGTCTTGCAGCAGCAAGCTGCATTTGGCTAATCATGTCCGCAACTTGTGCTTTTATAATTACCTTTTGTATGTCGCGAAAAATTTATTAGATTAGGTGGCTGTCTTCTTTAACATAGGGAATTTGGTTTGTAGGAATAAAAATTACGAGGTCATTTTATCTTTTCTTGCGATACAATCAATGCGATTGGAATTGTCGAACGTGTCCTTTGATCATCACTTCCACTTTGCGCACTTTTTTGCGTCAGATGTAGCCACAATCAAGGTGTCGAACCGGAATTTTTTCGAGTTCAGGGGTGCTATTCTAGGAGGCCCAAGTTTGAGTAAAACTCGGGAGAGGCGGAGCTGTGGTAATAACAAGCTCATCCTAATACTTTGGGCAGGGTTAAAACGCTTCAAAATGCGATTCATGCTGTGTGCTGATTATTGAGGTGGCGTAATCGGTCGAGGGCAGCGCGCTACAAGGATCTGCAACTCGTGCATGGCGCATCTCTCAGTTCCTTCTCTCGCTCCACTGCTGCACTGGTGGCTACTGGGGCAAGCAAATCTAACTACTTTATTTTATTGTAATTTTAAATTATTATTCCGTATTTCACTAGAAAGTTCATTTTATTTCTTTATTCCAGGCGTTCATATGAGCTTTTTATTGAAATTTTTCGTCCTAGAAGCAGTTGTTGCCGTCGGTGGCAGACAGTGCAATCACGTGACCATGGCCGACTGGCGAAAAAAGAAAGCGGATGATACAAGCGCGCAACATTCAAAACAGTTGCTGCTCGTATTACGTTAATGAAACCCTCCGCTTTTCGACACAAAATTTCTTCAGAGTGCTCCACTCTGCCTACGTGCTTTTAAGGCGCAAGCTTGGCGATACGGGCTAGCAACATCTTTTCTAATACATTGCACTCACGCATTTTCCCTCGCTTTCGTTTCTTTGTCTTTTGGCACGGATTAATTTATACGGCTTCATTTCTGCTGTTACGTGTTTCCGTCAGTTTCTTCTATTTCATTTCTTCGTCTTAGTGTGCAATCAGACTCGAACACGCCACAGCCTCCCTAGAATCTAGGTTCTGCGAGGGTGGTGTGCACCTGTCCAACTCCAGTGACATCACGTTAAGGTTTCACTCTGCACGCACTATTCTACAAATGTTACTTTTCATATTTAAAGTGTTATAAATTTTGCGAACCGGGCACGTTAGTTCCTCAAAGCTTCCAATTGCGGGCAATCCCCCAAGTGGTAATGTGTTACAAAGGAAGGAATAGCAACAAGGACAACAACTTTTGGTCCAGTTATTGAGTCTACGGAGAACGAACAGCATTTGTTTATTTTCTCTTACCCTCCCTCCCCATTCCTTTCGCCCATCGTGACCAGTGCTCATCCTTTTCTATTAAAGGTTGTCTCTCTCTCTCTCTTTCACATTTGTTTGTTTTATTTCATTTTGCTCTTCAACGCTCTTGTTCGAGGCTCTCCACAGCCGTTTTTTTGTCGTTTTTCACACAGTTCCAATCCCTCATAACCCTCTCTTCTTTCGCGCTCTTCCCATTCCCGCTTACCCTCCTTCTGGCGTCACGTGGTTACTTTAATTCTTAGCTCTCCCCTTTATTTGCTTTCCATGCTCTGCTTCCTGCAATACGACGGTGACGCTGAACAAAACCTGTTGAAAAGTGTAATGATCGCCTCTGACAATAGGCACGCGCCCATGATTGTATTGTAGCGAGGATAATGAACAGATGCAACAGGCCATCAATCTATCGGGGTATGCGCTGTAGCAGCATCAACCATAAGGAAGGTAGAATTATGTCCTATCCAGACGCGAGGATTCTGCGGCCAAAACGTGTCAGGGGAAGAAGATGAACCCCATAAGGTGCATGGGCGAGAAACGAGCTAGGTTATCTCAGCGTTCGGACCTGCGTTCCTATGGGCTTCACCCCGGCGAATAAACCACCTCAACCGGCTATAGGTGCGCCGACTGTCTCCTTGACCGTATATGTAATACGTATAAGCTGTCCTGCCAGTAACCTTTTCAC
Source organism: Haemaphysalis longicornis (assembly GCA_013339765.2). Classification (NCBI taxonomy): domain Eukaryota; kingdom Metazoa; phylum Arthropoda; class Arachnida; order Ixodida; family Ixodidae; genus Haemaphysalis; species Haemaphysalis longicornis. Next base: position 41,493,533 of record CM023452.1, on the reverse strand, counting down.
AAGAAATGCGCGTCACGCAACCCCTCGAGGGAGTCTGTCTGCAGTGCAGATAACAAACAAATCGCACAGTCATGCAACGCTTCCTTCGAAACTGTTTTGCGAGCAGACTACAGTAGAAGCGCACGCTCCGGCTGCAGACGGATAGACGGGCGGTAGGAACCTGCGGAAGCCATGTCTGCCAAATCACCTAAAAAAGGAGAGGCCTTGGAAACAGGTCTCCACCGATCGTATAGCGCACACACCGGTTGACGGTCGACTGGTGGCGGTCGATGGTGCGGTCGCCACCAACGCTTCTGTAGAAGCTGCCCGTCGCGTAAAACCGCAGCACACTACACTTGCTCCTCGACGGTCATGGAGCGAAAGCCGCCTCTAAGTCGTCGCAAACGGGGTCTGTCGCCAGACGACTGCACAACCAATGCACAGCACTTTTTGAGAGCTAAGAACGAGCTCTAAATTCCCCCTTCGTTGAAAATACCTGTCGGAGTAGAAATATGCCTACTACGGCGACCATAAAAAAAAACCACGGCGCAGCAGCGGCCACCCCGAGCGTCCCGAGTTCAACTCAGCCGTTCAAAACCATGCCCGAGTTTCCTCCGAGTTCTAATGTCAGTGAAACACACCCAGCCTATTCGTGGGCGCGGCGTAACAACCGAAGCCACACCCACCCATGGCATCCACTTTGTGTGGGCGTAGCGTCGTAGCCACTAAGTCGTCATTTGATGCCCGCTAGCAGCGACAAGAACTTCGCACAAGACAACAATGAAGTCCCGAGGCTACCGTCAGCCAGTGCTGCCACAGTAACGGGTGTGTTCGGTCCGAACTGGAGATCACTATTACACGAGCAGATAGGAGAGGCCAAGACGACACGATTTTACACAGGCGCCTTCTTCATACATAGCGAAAACACAGTCGATGAAAAATGACACAACTTCAACGTCTAAAACGCACTCGCCAATGCTCCAACACGCTGTTGACACGGGACGATTTCTAATAAGCACCCGCCGTGCACACTCAAGCAAGCCGTAAACAAAAGCCATATTTGATGGTCGGGAGCACGGCGCGTTCCATTCGCTACAGTGGACCCGTTTAATTACTTGGTTTGCGTTTGCGCAGAGCTGCACTGGGACTGCCCTCAGGCTACGTTGCAAACATAATTCAGTGGAAGAACAGAACACCGAGAAAAACGGACCACCCCTTACCGGGCGTGGCCAACAGCCACGCTGGGGATTTCAAAGTAGCAGTGGGGTTATCTAGTTTATGCGAGGGAATGAGTATTGCAGATCGATTTCAAATAGTGCTGCATGCGGAAGATAGCACAAGCCGTACTTTATCAACGTAAGCGGCCCCAATACAGCGCGATGAATATGGCAGGCGTGCTGCGCGCGATTCCGGCGGTTTTGCTCGAGGTGTGTGGAATGCTCCACTATCTCTGCTCTCATAACCCTAGCAGCTGGAAACTCGGGAGTAGGCTGAACGCGGACCTTCTAGAAAAGCACCCCAGTTCGGGTTCGGGTTAAATTCCTTCGGGTTCGGTTCCAGTTGGGTTCCAGAGCTCCATTCCGTTATGGTTCGAACCGGTTCGTACCGTTTCGGATGGGTTCAAACGGGTTCGGAGAAAAAAAAAGCTGGAGTTTTCTTGTTTTACTTTTTTCGTCCTCCGTTTTCATTTCTTCGTTTCTCTGTCAGGTAGGTATGAAAACTAATTCATAATGTAGGTTTTCTGAAAATATTAGCTTGGCCACCATGACTCTACAACCACTGCAAAATAGGTTTCATGCGAGGTAAACGATTACTGCAGTAACGTCTGAGAAACAAAATGTTAGGGAACATTTAAGGCTGCATACGTGTGTGAGTGTGAAAGCATTGCCCTATATAGCCGCAAGTTTGCATTTGTTAATTTATCTTAGCTCAAATATACAATTCAGTTTAATTTTACTCTCGGATCATAAACACGCAGTTTCACAGACTGCAGCTGCTTTCTTGAGGAAAACAACAATGGCGCTACGTAGCCGCTATGGTGCTGCCTTGTGCACCACACCCATCGCCGACCAGTGACGCACCGGACCTCGTCTCCACATGATGCATCCTTAGGCAACCTGGTTGGCGGACGGGCAACTTTACTGGACCGCACAGAGCGTTCCCGTGAGCCATTTTCAATACTATCAAATGTCGCACACTCACGCGCCCGCATGCACACACGCACGTGCGCACAAACACATTTGCGCACACACATGCGCGCACACCCGCATACGCACGCACAGACACACATACACGTGCACAGCAGAGACACACGCACGCACACACCACAGTGTTGCGGAATGGGCAGCCTAATTCCATTCCAATCCGAGTCCCAGGAATTAAAACTTTCCCAAATTCCATTCCGTTCAATTCCGCGGATGACCAAAATTTTTTCTCATTCTGACTCCTCGAATGGCCGGGAGGTCCAATACCATTACTGCAATTCCTCAACATAGATATTACTTCTCCATGACTGTATCGGGTTATGAACACAAAGTAATGATGACTTTATCAGACGTTTTGAGAACTGCAAAAATATGCATACCCGTACGTCGTCAAAGTCGAGGGTTTTCAGCAGCTTCCTGTCATCTCGGGCAGAGAAAGATACCTATATAAAATATCGTAGCAACGATGCTTTCTTTTGTGATGTAAGAATGCGCGAGCATCACTGCTCTTGGAGTTGTGTCACCGAGTAATGTCATTCAATTTAGTGACGTGAAGTTTTGTGCGAATTGAGTTTAGTATTGCTAAGTGCATAATGTCGCGAACACGTGACACTGCCAAGAGACAACATTTTTACCTTTTACCATTTATTCCCTTGCGCTTCCGTTTCTATCCGTTGATACGACCAAAAAAAACCGTTGCGAAACGCTCTTGCTAGACCTATGTTCAGTCTTAACGTCCGGCAACCTTATCGTTCAGCTTTACGAGGTACCAAGCAAAGTAAAACTCATTGTACGTCAAGCTGCGGGTACCAGCCGAAAACTTTAGAACTGAAATTGCGCAGGTTCCGAATAACGCCGGGCCAAGGCATACCCACGTCCACCTGTTCCTCGGCAGCCGCTCGGCTGGTTACATTTTGACATTTTCACGTCTTTTTGTGATTGCCACCGGCCACTCCTTGCCCAATAAAAATGTTATAATACCTCGTCAGCCCACTTTTGTTTAGCCATACTCGCGTTCGTAGCCAATAGAGAAGTCACGCAAACGGATACCTGCAGGGCGACACATGCCCGCTTTCGGAACTACCTGAAATTTTGCGCCCACGTTTGTGGCGTCACGCATACACGGAGACAACGAGTTTTTCTCCACTGGAGCCACGTAATACTCGAGCGACGCACACCCCTAAAAATGTTCCCATGACTTCCACCCTTCCCACTAGACCATATGGCCGCAGTCCACATCACACCCCTGATAGCACAAGTTCTCTGCGCGAAGTAAAACTTGTAAAGGTTAAATTAAAAGCGAACTCCAGAACTTCAATATTAGAGCGTGAAGTGATGACAAATACCATCACGGCATAGTTGTGTCAAAGTTTAGAAATAATATGGCCGCTGAGGAATTTGAGAGTTCGGACCGGGTCATAATCGCTCCGAATTCGTCGAAATGTATTTTATTTCGGGACATTGCGTTTTGTTTCAGCTGAGGCTGACAAATGGCATTTAAAAATGCTTATTTATGCTACCCAGTGCGCAGAGATCCATGGCATCAGAAGTTGAAATCTCCATTGCGGGGAAGGGTGGCCGCGCTTGCTACTCTGGGTTTTGACGATTGCGAAGCTTCGGAACACGACGGTGGTCGCGCAAGGCAAGCACTTTGACGTACCTTGTGTAATAAAAAACATTTTACCTGTCCAGAGCTTCTCTTTTGGTGGATTAATTGGCACTCACCACTTTCATCCACGAATTCACAGCAGCCGCCGAAAACCTAAAGACAGCGAATGACCGCTTGGGTTGCCATGATGCTGCTTCCGGAGCCTGCTTGGCTGTAGGTTGCAGAATAAAGGGACATCGAATTGAATTTGTCAAGCTCAAGTTTTTTGCTTGCACTGTGTAGACTGGCTCGAATGATCACACTTTTCATCGTTTATCCGGCCGATAAGGCGATATTTATTTTATAAAGCAGGAAATAAGAAAAACAACCGTGCGTGGTTTGTGGCGACTGCACCAACTAACCGAAGTGACGTCAGGTAAAGGTGCTACCTGATTGGACGATGTCCGAGATTAGCACTCGAACATGTTTCGGCTTCGGTTCTGTGAAGCAACATGCTGGCATCCGACGTTATTGTAGGCATTCTCGACATCTCAGTAATCGCCATACCACGCTTCTGCCATGTTGCCGGCTGTGAAATCCGTCAGATAAGCCTACCAGCACGGCGTGGAATCGTAGCAATCACTAGCCGAGGCCTACGCAGTGGATGAACGCCCTCCGCGTTAGCGCAGACGCTCAAAATCCATGCGATTTTCCCCCATCTTTAGAGCTTGCCTCACTCATTGTAAAAAGCATGTTCTCACCTCCTAGGCCAAGGGTGTGCTAATTCTGGCCTGTGCCCACTCTCCGCAAACAGTCGGTGCTTATGACTACAGCACGCCGACGAGAACTCGCTAGCGCGTCAGTGTCTGTCTGCGCGCCCGTTCCGCAGCACAGTAAAACGCCATAGCCACTGAAACCACCGCGGCGGGTTTATACAAGGAGAGAGGTGTCTGCATCCAAGTTCGGTGCGCTTTTCCGCCTACACCACTAAACCGCAGCGTCGGTGTTTTGATTGATTGATTGATTGATTTGATTGATTGATTGATTGATTGATTTGATTGGATTGATTGATTGATTGATTGATTGCGATTGATTGATTGATTGGAAGCTTCAAAGTGCTGTATTTACACTCGCGATTCGAGGCTTGCCGTAGTGGGAGGGCTCTTGAGGAATTTCGACTACATGGGGATCTTTACGTGCCGCCGAAATATAGACATACGGGCTTTTCCTCTTTTCATGTCCATTAGTCTGTTTTATTTCACGGTACAATTGCGTGCTTGTGGATTACGCGATCTCGGCTAAAAAATAGGCGTAGTGCTCAAAAAACCTGGATTACCGCGTTCAGCCTCGGTGAACTTTTTGTTACTTGCTTGATTGCTACTTATAAAATTACCCCGCCGAAAACTTACGCAGGCGCCGCAGATGACTCTAACTCGCGTTGCTATGTAGAAGGCAACAATCTGTCCAGAATGTTCACTTTTCCTCAGCTAGAGCTATTACAGTATACGGTGTTGGGTAAGG